>VZTE01003378.1:1220232-1424225 GCA_013397775.1 Eulacestoma nigropectus
CGGCAGCCCCAGCCCGCCGGGCCCCGCCGCTCTGCCCTTCCAGACTTTCCCTTCCTACGCCGCCGCCAACGTGCTGGTGCCGCCGGCCGCCCCCTTCCCGCTGGGCGCCGGCCCCTTCGCGCCCTTCCTGGGCCCCGCGTACCTCGGCCCCTTCTACGGCCCGCACCTCTGAGGCGGCAGGGCCGGGGCGGCCCCCGGGAGCCAGGAGCGCACCGCAGCCCTTCTGACCCAGCGGGGAACGCCGTCATCACTTCTGCTGCTTGCATGGCGATTTGAAGTGTAAGAAAGTTGATTTTTCCTAGGCGTCACGGCAGCATGCTTAACTTTGACACGCAGGGAAAAAAAAGCCCACTGTAACCACCGGATTTTATTAGCACATTTGAGATGTAATTATAGGTGTTGGAGATGGGAAAAGTAACCCTCTTTACACATGCCTGACACTAATTCCCTGCAGATTCTTCTCCAAGTTCATTGTTAAGATGCTCCTCGTTGCTGTTCGGCTTGCCAGCACATGTCTGAACCCTCGAGGGCTCGGGAGCTGTGGCACTCGTTAGCACTGCAGTGATCCTGATGCTGATGAGGGTGCAGGCGGCCGTGACGAATCCCAGGGATGCTCGCCAGTGAAGACGTCCCCAGGCTCTGACTGTGCTCATGGGACTCTACTGAGCCCTGTTTGACTCACGTTTCATTATGGTTTCTGAAAACTGCCAGTCGTGTTCTTGGCACCCTACTTGCAGGAGAGTTTTTGTTTGGGAAGGTGCAGGAAAATGCAGCTCCGTGTCATCAGGAGACAAGAAGGAAATCTGCCTGGTCAGTGGGAAAGAGTTCAACTGCTGCTCATGTCCACGGCCTCTCTGCCTTTCTCTGCAGTTCATTCCCAGTGACTTCACAGGTTTTGGATAAGAAGTCTAAAGATCATTCTTTTTGCAGAGAACAGTTGTTCTTGTAATAACACAGAATTAGTGCCAAATGAGGCAGAAAAGAAAACATAAATCAGAGAAAATGATTACATTATTAATTTCTTTTAAAATGGGGCATTTGTGGTAGAAAGTAAGTAAAACACAGAATTTCCAGCATGCTGAGACCTATTTTCCATAACCGAGAAACACATGCTTTTTCTGGTTTTGCTTTTTGGAGCATTTGTTAGAAGGAAAATCACATTTCATTGTTACAAGCACCGGAATGAAAAGGAATTTTAGCTGGGGGCTCATCTGTCCCTGAACGGACGGGAAGTAATTGGTTTAAAAAAATCTGTCTCATGCAGTTTTACAAATTATTGCAACACAGTATTCCAGACTGTATCCCCTTGGTCTCTGACACTGCTTTAAAGTACACATTGGCTCTCCAACCAAAAAACTTAGCTCATAAATCCTATCTAGCTCTTGTGTTGGTCTAAATAAAAAGGGTTTTTAAATTATTCCCTGTTTAATTGTTTTTAATTGTACTCGGATGTAGCACACTCTGCTTTGTGGACTGTTTGCCCACCTGGTGTGGATCTTGACGGTCCCTGTGTTGCATGTCAGTGACTGTGGGCGATACCTCATCTCCTCCGGGCTGGCTGCAAGGAGATGATTGATGGGACAAACCTCTCTTGCAAAAATCACCCTCCTGACTTCCAGCTTTGCAGGGATCAAGGATGTGAGAGCCACAAGCCTAAGCTTAGGCCAGCTGAAATGACCTGAGGTTGTCTTCCCACACTGAGAGAAGGAACCCAGTGTCTTCTCAGTGATTTGCAGAGCTACTAACAGAACACAAAGTTCACCTCAGGTCACAGGTTTGGAAGTCATAACTGCTGTATGAATGTGTTTACTTGCAGGTTAATTAAAGTAACTTTTAAACCCTAATTTAAGTTAGAGTTACAAAAGATGGGGGCATTTCAGCTGCTTGGGGTGCATCCAGAGCTGCCTTCCTTTCTGGCCGGGCAATCAGCAGTCCCAGGTGCTGGCACCATCGGGTCCCACCACTGCTGGCAAACTGTGTGTCCACTTCTGGTCACTCGTGGGCAGTTAAGAGCTCAAGCCTTGCAGGAAGGGAAAGGTATTCCTGCAGGCTGGTCTAGTCTATTTTCCCTGCCTCGCGTTAGGACTAACTAGACCTAAATCCTCTTGACTATTCGTGGCCTCCTACTTGTGATTGTCATCACTGTCCGTGCAAAAGAGAGGTCTTGATATCACTTTGCTGTCACTCTAAGAGGTTCCCAGAGCATGATAGGGTTGGTTACCCACAGTGTACTCAGACCCCTGGTAAAAGACAGGCTTGTGGCCTGGTGTGGTCATATGGTTACTTCTTTTCCTTAAGAAGTCTAAATCATAGCAAAAAACCAGGGAATGCTACAAAAAGTCAAATAAACAAATAAAAAAAAGTCAAAATAAACAAATAGCATAAATTGTCTCCTCCTTTAAGATGTGGTTTTTGCTCTTCATAAACCTTTCAAGTCTCTGCTTTGCCAGCAATTTTGCCTTTGCCAAAACTGTATTAACTTTGCAGGAAATTCTGGTTCCTATGTAAGACGCTCTAGCCTTTCTTTTTTCCTGTCACTCTTAGTTACTTCTAGCCAAGAGTCCCAAAAAAATGTTTTACGGTTATTTCTAGAGAATACAGCAGCCATGGTGCCCACCTTGCATGGCTTGCACCTCTGCATAGCATTGGAAGGGGGATGCACACCGATGGGAACGCAGATTTTGTGGCTCTGATCTCAGGCCACCAAAGCTTTCCTGGCTAAATGCTTCCAGGCCCTTCGGACAGACCCTTCCCTCCCTGCTTTCTTGAATGGGGGCTGCTTGGCTGGGTGATTCTCGTTAGGGATGTGGTGACTGGGCACTTATTCCAGCTGAGGTTCCAAGCAGTCCTGGGAACAGCACTCGCTGTCAAACATTGTGGGGCACAGATGAGGCCATTTGCACTGGTAACACTTCTGGAAATGCCCCACTGAGTATCCATTCTCTCTAACAATTCTGAATAAAGATTTGTGCAATATTTTCAGGCATAGACAGAAATTGACTTTACTCACAGCTGAATATAGATGTTAAAGGGAATCACAAGTAAGTCCTATGTGTAAAAAGCAAAAAATGCATCTATGTTAAATTAAAAGAGCTTTGAATTCAAACGCTCCAGAGAGAACGAGAAAGTTAGGAGCCTCCCTCATTCCTGGGCAACTTGATCTAGTGGGTGTCATCTCTGCCCATGGCAGGGAGTTGGAACTTGGTGATCTTTAAGACCCCTTCCAACCCAAACAATTCTGTGATTCAGCACCTGACAGTGTCTGCAGTGAGCAGGCAGCAGCAGCTGGGTGTCAAACTGCCCAAGCTACTGCCAGCTCTGAGTCCAAGAACCACAAAATCACTTTGGAAACCGACGTCATTTAACCTGATAATGAAACAAGTACATGGAGGCACACTCTGACATCACAGTTAGGGAAATGTTAGAAATGGCAATTTAACCAGACTTTCAGATCTGTACTTAAGAAAAAATACCCACAACAATTCGTGCAGTTGGGTTTGCAAAGTTAGAAGAATACAACGAAAAATTAAATACATCGAGGAACTAAGGATAAAATGTATTTATTGACATGTCAGTGACCAAGCATTTTTCTTGAAGGAAGTCAATGTGATTTGTTGTGTAATACATGAATGGAAAATTAAACTAAAGTCTATTTCCTTCCTAGCAATCTCTCTCTTATTCTCTCTCTCTCACTTTTTTTAGAACATCTGTAACAAAATATTACTGCCTACATATAGGTTCTTGAGGTGAGAACAGATTCCCCTGTTTTCCACCTGTGGATTTTTCCTCACTGAAATCAAGTAGGATCATGAAGAGACAGCCAGAGATGACCCAAGATAAGGAGAAGAGAGGTCTCAGAGGCCTTCTACTCTCCCTGCTTCTGGCAGAACAGTTCCTTCAAAAGAGAGGTGATCACTGATTTTGTGGTCACTGTGGAGCATGTGAGTCTCACCTGCTGGTGGCAGCAGAGGTTGAGAGGTACATGGCAGTGTCCTCTGGTGACTCAGGAATGAATGAGAAGCATTGCTGTGGTCCCAAATACCTCTTAGGAATGAGATCAAAGTCTGATTTTCAGCAGCTTTGCAACGCACAGGCAGACAAGACGTCTAGCAAAACATTTGGTGGGTGAGATCCTCCTGAAGAAAAATTGATAATAATGTTCTTGCATCACTGGGCCTGAACACCATTTTTGTTTTCCTGTATGACCCTGTATCAGCTGAAGTCACCTTGCTCAAATCTTTACAGCACTTTGTTGTCATGGCAAACTCACGTTGTGGGCCCCATTTCTGGTAGTGCACTCAGTAAAAGTTTCTGGGAAGATAATGATGTATAACTAATTTATGAGCTGCTTGTCACAGGTTTTGCCTTATCCTCTTAGCTGGCATGTTTACCGTGTTGTTCACAGGAGCTGTTCTGTGGTGGCTGTGATTCATGTAGCCTGTAGCAACACTACCACTGCTTTCCACTGTAGCACAAATATTAAACTCCGTTTCTCTTAGATTTTCCCCTTCAAACACTGAAGAGTTCCCAAGTTAGCTTCTTTCCCAAGCTGATCTTCTCTTTTTCTGTGTTCTGTGTAATGCCACAGGAAAAATGTAATTAAAAATGTGGCATTCCATGGGGCTTAGGCACGCTGTAACACTGCAGAGGCATTTTAGCAGCACTCAAGATTTGTGCTTTTCCACTGAGAAGCCTCTGACAGACTGGAAACACTGAGCAATACCAGATCTATGTACAAGATCAATACAAATAAAAGATTTTACTCCTTTCTACACATGCTGATTTATTATAGTAGCTTTGATCATAAACAACTGCTATTGTTTAAAGAAAGATGCCCTAAACATTTATTAAAAAAAAAAAAAAGAGAATATATGAAATTACATAAACTTTGCAAAACAGGAACCTTAGAAGATGTCAGGTTTTGTATCTGTGGGTCTTTAAGAACCTGATACAACAAACTGAGAGTCAGGTGAGTTGAAACCATGTCCTCTCAGGTGAGGTCAGTTCTGTGATGATGTCCCAATGTCCAATACCTCCTATGGTGTTTGTGGGTAGCCATTGGGTTGACAGCTTTCCTTATCATCCAGTCCCTTCCATGGAATTACCCTGCAAGTCACAAGTATTGGTGAATTCAGAAATGCTGCATTTCACTGAAATTGCTCCAGAAGAGCAACTGATGAATCCTAGAACAGTTTGGGTGGGAAAGGACCTTAAAGATCATCTAGCTCCAAATCCCCTGTCATGGGCAGGGAACTCTGATAGACAAGCTGCAGAGAGCAAAGAATGGATTGAATTCTTTACTAGTTTACTTATCCATTCTAAGGAACAGCCAAATGGTAGTTTAAGAGCAGCTAATTTCTCTCAAGATCTTTCAGTTTTCTGAAGATTCCTTCCTTTGGGCAGTATGCTTTCCACATTTCCATATCTCAAGTTGTGCAATTTTTGAAAACAATTATGATGAAAGAAATTATCTTGAAACAATGGATTGGAAGGAAATTCCTTTGTCCTAAGATGTATCAAGAAAACCTTTCATCTTCTGAATTATCTAATATTCTAGAAAAATCTAAGGATAATTTGAAATCCTGACTGGGGAAGTGCAGGAAGTGCCAGCACGTCATCCCAGGGTAATGACAAGTGGCATGTGATGCAATAGGTCACCCTGCTGATCTTTCACCTCAGTGGCGCCCTGTTAAAGCCTGACCTAGTGCAGGCATTATGTAACTTGGCCAGTGTCTGCCCACAGCAGCCCTGAGGACAGAGTTGAGTGCTCACCATTTAGCAAGGTTGGCAATCCTGGCTGCAGCAATGTCAAACTCTGCAACAGCAGGGCCAGTGAGGATGTGTCATGCTGGAATTTTGAGAAGTTTCCCAGCTCCTGAGATAAAGCATATCCAGATGTTCAGTGCTCAATCCTGAGATTAACCAAATTGACAAGGTATTTATTCTTATTACCCAGTTAGAAATATTTATGTTCATTTTCTCTGTGCTCTCAGAGCTGCCATCTGGGTCAGATTTTGAAAGTCAGGAGAGCATGTAAAGGAGTTTTTCCAGAAATCAGTGTCCTGATAAAATCCAAGAATGAAGGCTGGAAGTTAGGAAGCACCAGGTCCTCAGGACCCAAATCAAAATATATTTGTTCAAGGAAGAAGCAAGGTGACAAACAAGGCACTTGAAAGCCTGAAATTTAAGCCAAGTCTCACTCCAATTTTCTTTGGATTTTACTTTAACATTTCTGAGTTTTATGCTAGAAAATGCCAGTTATAAAGCTCTTTTAATCTGTCTTGGGAAAGCCAAAAAAAAGTTGTTTTTCCCAAGCTGTCTCCAATTTGTGTCTTCTTGATAGTATGATGCCCAAGGAATGTGATACTCAGAAGAAATGTGTGTAGAAAGGCTCATTTAATTAACTACATGTTCAAGAAATAAAAGAGCTTATAATTTACCTTTGGGTTTCACAGAGAAATAAAATGTCTCACCTCATTTGTGGAAGGCTCTGGATGTAGGTATTGTTGAGCTGCAAAGGAAAATAACAGTGTAAGTTCAAACATGGGGAACAAAGCCTAAGAGAGAAGAGAGCAATTTCAACTCCTTTGATTCTATAATTCATTTATCTATGCTGTCATCTAACAAAGTATCATGGAAATCTTTGTAAAATAAGCCAGCATAAAACTCAGGGAGGATAAGTATGAACTATAGCTCAAGGTTCATATTGCAAAAGGAAAATCAGCTCTAAGAGTTGTTTGTGGTGCTTTGAGCTGGGTTAACTAACACCAATCCAATAAAATAGCATTATTTTGAGGGGGCTGTGCTATGCTTTGCCAAACTATCTTGAAAGATACGAGCTAAAAGAGAAACGTCTAAGTGGACTTGAGAGGCAGATCTGCTTTGCACGCATTACGATTTGTTCCTCCACTGTTCTGACACACTGCACTGTGAAATATTCTAGCTGTGCTGCAGGAAAGACTAAGGTTTCTTGTCCTGCAAGATAGGTCTTAATGTAGAGTTTTACTGTCAGTAAATAACTAGAATAACACAATCATGGGCCATGGAAAGCCATTTTTCTATATAAGGCACTATGAACAATCCAATAATCCCACCCTGTGTCTGAGAGCATTGTCCAAACACTTCTGGAGCTCTGTCAGGCTGGGGGCTCGGACCACTGCCCTGGGGAGCCTGTTTAGGGCCCAGCCACCCTCTGGGGGAAGAACCTTTTCCTAATATCCAGTGTAAACCTCCCCTGACACAGCCCCAGCCATTCCCTTGTTCCTGTCCCTGGTTACAGAGCAGGCATCAGTGCTGCTTGTCCTCTGCCCCTCATGAGGAAGCTGTAGGGTGCTATGAGGTCTCCCCTCAGTCTCTTCTTCTCCAGACTGAACAGACCAAGTGACCTCAGCTGCCACTTGTATGGTTTCCCCTCCAGACCCTTCACCATCTTCGTAGCTTCCTTTGGTCACTTTCCAGTAGCTTTTAATCCTTCATTGTCAGACTGGAACTGAAGGTTGAGTTCCCCAGGGCAATGTTAACTGTGAGGTTTGCCTTCAAACCTGCCTTAAGCTCAGAAAAGTGCCCATTTTTCATTTTTGCAGCAGAGTGAGTAGCAGCAGAGTTGAGTGGCAGCAGAGTTTCAACAGGAGGAGAAAGGGTGAAGCCTGACCCTGTGGCTTTGCTATGGATGGGAAGAGAGGTGGGACTGTCCTTGGGCCAGTTCTGTAGATGAGTGCTGGTTTTAGGTAATGATGAACTCACACCTTGAGTCTCCTGGCTTGGGTGAACTCCATATTCAGCCTGTGCTCTGAGGCGAGGAACTGTCGCATGCCACTGAAGAATTGAACACTGGTGCCATGGGGCAAAACATCAGCTCTTGAGGAACTCTGGACATTTCCTACAGCATTCCTGAGACAGTGTTAAACTCGAGTGAGGGTCCTGCAATCCTGCCTTGGCACCAGTGCTTGAGCAGCTCCCACGAGCAGCACGTGAATCCCTGGCACACGCTGAGCCTGTGCAGCCAAACCGACACACAGTTCCCTTTTATTTACTCTACCTCTAAATAACCACAATAAGTGGGATGCAATTCCTCAGTCTCTTCACATGCCTAATTCCCAACGACTTCAATGAGCATTTCTGCCAGAGACAAAGCTGTGGAATTACTCCTAACAACTGGCATGACTTAACTTGTTCCTTCTTATAACTTTATGGCTTACTTACATGTCAAATTGTATTTTCTGGATTTGCAGAATGAATATAATAACCCTCTTTCTTCAAGTAGGTCAGAGTTTTCCTCCATTCTGCAGGGCAAATTACTGTAAAATGTGAACATTTCACGGATTCTCTTTTCCATATTTTGGTTACTGTCATGTGGAGTCTTTTAGGTATCTACAGGTAACTAAACAGTACATATTAAGCTTCTGCTTTCTCTTTTTCATTCACATGAAATATTTCATCTAGCTGAGAGCAATTCCTTCAAGATCTGCAGTAATAGCTGCTACTGTGCACAATGTGAATGGTTTAAAATTCCATAAATGGTTTAAAATTCCAACTTGATAGCGTTTAAAGAAGAAATGTGGATATTTTCTGTGTCTTGATAATAAGTACCAAAAACAAAGGAGGAAATAAAGTAAGCCACGACAGGACTACACTGATCCTATATAAAACTGAGCAGGCTTCTATTAAACAGAGCTTTTGAAGGAACTCTCTCAGGTCTTGATTAACCAGATTCCAGTTTGAGAGTTATTTCATATTTGTAATTCCTAATCTCAGAAACAGTCTGTATCAGCTTTAAAAAAATACATTTACATATAATATCTGTGCATTCCACATTATGTCTGTATTTCTTCTTCTTTCAGACCTTACAGAATCCAAAAGCAAGCAAGCCCTTTCTTGCTTGCGGGTTGCTTGTTTGTTTATTTGCTTGTTTTTGAATCTCCACCTTCCAGACAGGGATCTGCTGTTTTCCTGGATGTCTGGCTTTTGAAATCGCCTCTCGGGGCAGTTTGCCTCCAGCTCCATGAGGCAGAGCTGAACCGAAGATTCAGCACTTAATTGATCTGGGTTGCCTTTAGTTTGCATTTTTACATTTTCAGATGTGCATTTCCCTTATATGTTAGGTGCTACTTAATCCTTTGGACAAGCTTTGTTCTTTCTATATTTTTCTGCTTACTCTGAAAAGAACAAGGCTGGATGAATCTCAACCAATTTGGAGGTGACCTTAAGAATAAGAGCATTTAAAGGCAGGTAAAAGGCAGCTCTTGAGTTGAGTCTCTGGAAGATGAAAGGGATGTATCTCCCAGCATGTTATTTTTGTGGCTAAATAGGTAAAAGGCATCATTAGCACGACTTGAGCTAACAGATAAGTGATCTGCCATGCTAATGAAATGCCAAAGTAAAAAACAATCCAACCTTAAACCTACATTTCTTACCTGAGAAAATCCCATTTATCTCATGGATTGCAAATCCTGAACCATGTCCTATAAGGCCATTTAAAAAATGTGAATATGCAACAAACAATATTATGTGTTTTTTTCCTTACACCAGAGATTGTAGAATCATCGTTTGGGCTGGAAAGGACATTAAACATCATCCAGTTCCAAACTCCCCTGCCATAGGGAGGGACATCTTCCACTATCCCAGGTTGCTCCAAGCCTTGTCAAACCTGGCCTTGGACACTGCCAGGGATGGGGCAGCCACAGCTTCTCTGGGCACCCTGTGCCAGGGCCTCAGCACCCTTGTAGGGAGGAATTTTCTTCCTAATATCCCATCTAAACCTACTCTCTGGCAGTGGGAAGCCATTCCCTTGTCCTGTCACTCCATGCCCTTGTCCAAAGTCTCTCTCCATCTTTCTTGAAGGCTCCTTCAGGTACTGGAAGGCCTCGATTAGGTCACCCCAAAACTTCTCTTCTCCAGGATGAACAATCCCAATTCTCTCAGCCTTTCCTCACAGCAGAGCTGCTCCATCCCTCTGATCATCTCGGTGGCCTCCTCTGGACTTGTTCCAGCAGCTCCTTGTCCTTCCTATGCTGGGGACCCTAGAGCTGGATGCAGAACTCTGGTGGGATCTCACCAGAGCGGAGCAGAGGGGCAGAATGAGCTGGGACAATGTGTAATACCCAAAGCAGAGAGGTCATTGCTTATTCTTAGCCTTAAAATTTTAGGCTTTTCACAAAAAATCATAACTTCAACTAGAAATAAAGGGGTTTCAATTGCTCCTAGATAATAACTGCCTCCGGACTTAAGAAACTGGGCACGGTACAATTGTGTATTCATTCAGCAGTCATGACTCTGAAATGTATTTTGCAATTTAGCACCTAAGGCACAACCTTTTGGTGCTTTATGAACTCATCTTTGGCAGCAGATGTAGGGCACTTTTTGCTGGCAGAATTGGGCTAGTAGGAGACACAAACACATTAGCAAATTGAGCCTAACTCTCTGTGTGTTTATAAAGAGCACAACATCATGTGTTCTCCTCCCAGCCCTCGCTGCATCAAGCTGACTGCACATTGGGAAAATTTTCTCCGAGGGCGTTGTTCTCCAAAGGCGTAAGCGGTGCTGCTCCCTGACATCCAAGGTTTGAGCAAATCGGTTAGAAGATATGACAAGATTTGGGAATATTTTCAAATGGCTTGCTTTAGTGAGGGGAAGATATGCAAATTCTCTGTGTGTCAAGTAGGATATCATGTTTTCTTTGTGGAAGAAATAAATTCTTTTCCAGCACTGATAAATTTGTCAGGGCGATTTATGGACAAAGAGCAAGAGGCACTCAGAAGTCATCACTGCTAAGACTGAGGGGTTTTGTGGTTTAGGTTTCTTTTGGGGTTGTTTTGTTTGTTTGTTTGTTTTTTCCTAGTGAGGTGGGTACAATAAAAAGTGAAATATAATTTGTTTTCTTCTGTACTCTGCTCTTGTGAGATCCCACCTGGAGTGCTGGAGCAAGCCCAGAGGAGGCCACAGTGATGATTATGAGGATGGAACACCTCTCCTATGAGTAAAGGCTGAGAGAATCAGAATTGTTCATCCTGGAGAAGAGAAGGCTTCGGAGAGACCTTAGAACCCCTTCCAGTGCCTAAAGGAGCTCCAAGAGAGCTGGAGAGGGACTTGGGACAAGGGCATGGAGGGACAGGACACAGGGGAATGGCTTTACACTACCAGAGGGCAGGGTTAGATTGAATATTGGGAAGGAATTCTTGGCTGTGAGGGTGGGGAGGCCCTGGCACAGGTTACTTAGAGAAGCTGTGGCTGCCTCTGGATCCCTGGCAGTGTCCAAGGCCAGGTTTGAGAAGGTTTGGAGCAACTTGGGATAGTGGAAGGTATCCCTGCTCATGGCAGGGGGTGGCACTGGATGATCTTTAATGTCCCAACTGAAACCAGTCTGTGATTCTTTTGGACAAAACCAGCATGTATTTATGAAACACACCTCACAATTCCACTTAAACGTCCAGATCTTTTGGTTACAAAGCGCTTTCCAGGTGTAATTAAGCTCGAGGAAAGGTCAGGGTTGCGCTGGCTCGTTCCAGCCTGTCCCTGCCCACCTGCTGGTCCCAGCTCAAAGCCCCTGGTCAGAGCACACTGGGTGCTCCTGGACCTCACTCCCCCCACATTCCTCCCCTTCCTTCCACAGCAGCAGAGCCTGAAGTTCGGGGTTCCATCAATGCCCTTCCATGTGGAGAAGGGCAGGGCACGGGTTCGCTGGATGGACCGTGGCGGACCGGGGAAGATACTGGTGCGTGCAAGCAAAAGCACCTGGCACAGGAGCTCCGTGAGAAACTCCTTAGTGACCTTAGTGTATCCCTGGCTGTTATTTTGAATTATTTTCTGTTAGCCATATATAAAAGAATCGGGAAAAAGCTCATGCACATCTTTTGTGAAGAGAAAGGTCAGGGCTAGGCACACACAGAGCACTTGCCATCACATCCCTGGGAAACCTGCAGCCGCCAGCGGAGTTACCACCACCGCCCCACATACTTCCCATTTTCAGGAATGTTTTCCCAATTCCTCTTAATTTTTTTGCCAGTGCTCGCCCTTTTCTACAGTGACTTCCGCCAGGGGCCAAGCGCGGCTGAGCGGTGACAGCGGCGGAGCCGGGGGAGTTCATCCCGCCAGGGTGTGCGGGGGGTTCTGTGACCGCAAAGATTGTTCCAGTGGCTAATTCGGCAGAGGGGAGCGGAGCCCCCGCTCTGAGGGCCGGGGTGGCGGTGCGAGGGACGGGGGGAACCGCTCTGAGGGACCGGGGAAGGCGGTGAGAGAGGCGGGGACGGAATGAACCGCTCCGAGAGCCGGAGCCCCCGCTCTGAGGGCCGGGGGGAACCGCTCTGAGGGACGGGGGAAGGCGGTGAGAGAAGCGGAGAAGGAATGAGCCGGTCCGGGGGCCGGAGCCCCCGCTCTGAGGGCCGGGGGGAGGCGGCGAGAGAAGCGGAGAAGGAATGAGCCGGTCCGAGAGCCGGAGCCCCCGCTCTGAGGGATGGGGAAGGCGGTGAGAGAAGCGAAGAAGGAACGAGCCGGTCCGGGGGCCGGAGCCCCCGCTCTGAGGGATGGGGAAGGCGGTGAGAGAAGCGGAGAAGGAACGAACCGGTCCGGGGACCGGAGCCCCCGCTCTGAGGGCCGGGGGGAGGCGGCGGGCGGGGCCCGAGGGCACCGCCCCTGAGGGACGCGAGTGGGCGGGGCCCCGGCTCGAGCGCGCCCGCCAATGGGGAGCCCCTGTGCCAAGGGGAAGTGCCGCAGCGCGGGGGCGGTGGCTGCCAATCAGCCGCGAGAGCCAATCGGCGGTTGCCATGTCAGTGACGTCAGCCCGGCGGGGGCGGGGCGAGGAGCAGTGACAGTGGCCCGCGGCCGCATCCGCCTCTTGTCCGCGGGCCCCGGCACCGGCAGCACCACCGGCACCTTCTCCGGCAGCACCAGGTACGGCCCGTCCCGCCCTCGGGGGCCATTCCTGCTTCTCGCTGGGCCACCGTGCCCCGGTTCTGTCCCGAGGCCGCAGGCGGCCCCGTCGGCAAGGCCCCGGGAGAGCCGCTGTCGCTGTGCGGGGAGCGGGGGAGGTGACAGCCCGTCCCTCCTCTGTGCCTGTGTCAGCCCCGCTCCGCGATGCCACATCCTTGCCTCAGCAGTGTCTTTGATCGTGGCCTTGGCGGGGGCATGGCGAGCGGGATCTGGTATTTCACTTCTGGGTTTATTGCTTTTCCTGGTTTTTTTTTCTGTCTTGCTGGAGAAACGAAGGCTCAGAGGGGACCTTATCCCTTTCTACAACCCCTTGATAGGAGGCTGCAGCCAGGTAGGGATTGGGCGCTCCCAGGTAACGAGTGACAGGACAGGAGGAAACGGCCTCAAGCTGTGCCAGGGGAGGCTTAGGTTGGACATCAGGAGGAATTTCTTCATTGGAAGGGGCTGCCCAGGGAGGTGGTGGAGTCCCCATCCCTGGAGGTGTCCAAGGAACGACTGGATGTGGCACTCAGTGCTCTAGGCTGGTGACAAGGTGGGGATTGGGCCCTGTGGTCTCACAGGTCTTTTCCAACCTCAGTAATTCTGGGATTCTGCGATTCTTGTCTGCCAGCCTAGGTCCTGAGCTGTTCCTGCTGGGGTGCTGGTCTGCAGGGGTAGCTTGGCATGTCCACACTGATGTCCCTCCTGCTTCTCCCCTTGAGCGTTCACCCCTTTGATTCATCTGGTAAAGGCTTCAGCGTGGCACCAATTCCTCTGTGCTCTATCCACATGAACCTGAGTGTTTTCATGTGTTTGACAATACCCCCCATTTACCTTGGTGTGTTTTTCAGTGTCAGATACATACAACCATTCAAGTTACCTGTGCAGTCTGCAGGCTCCTGTCTGGATAATCTTGCTCAACAGCTGAGCAAAGCTGTTCCAGTATTTTACAGCTGTGTTTTGAGTGGTTTCTCTATTCTGATGCAAGACGTCTTCCAGTTGCTGTAATTCCCTGGCTTCTGATTCCAGTACTGCCTGCTGCAGTGCACATTCATATTTCTTGCTTCCTCACCGTTGGTAGTGAGTTTGATTTTATTTCATTTTGTTTGCTTGGGTTTTTTTCCTTATTGAGCCCCTCCCCTTTCCTGAAATTTCTGTTCACCTTGTCTTGCTGATCATCAAGCCCGTATTTTCCCCCTTCTTTTAACTCCAGATTCATCTGTAAGTCTCAACTTTACTCAGCTCTTCTCCATGTAATCTTCCACACCTCGGCTAAAGTGATGTGTCCTCACTAGCACAGTTTGCAGGGCAATTCCCTCCATGGAGGAAAAAGCCCTTTTAAAAAAAGTCTGATGAATATTTTCCAACCTGAAAGAAGTGAAACAAGAACCTCAGACTGGGGATCTGTGATTCTTCATGCAGAAAGGTACAGGGCAGATGAGAGTTTAACTTCTTTGTACCTTTCATTTCAGGAATGTCTGGAAAATCTCCAAAATCTAGAAGCTGGTGATAGAATTAGCTGCTCTGCTCTGCCATGGAGGTGTGCCAGGGGCCAGGATGTCCCAGACCAATTGCACTTTAGGAGTTAAGCAGGTTGAAATATTGAGTAGTCAGAATTTTTTTTTCTTTTACAGAGAATTATTTGTCTTTTTTTGTTTGCAAAATCCTTGAATAACGATCTTGAAAAGTATTAACGCAAAGGGCTAATCTTTAACAGCTGGAAACATGCCCAGAGCTGTGCAGCATGCATCTCTTGCTGGAATAGAGAATATTGACTCTTCCTAAACACTTGGATTTTGGTAGATGGAGAAAACAGTCTTTTGGCTTTGGTTAGAAGTGAGGAGCAGCAAAGTAATACCTGAGGAGTCTGCTGAAAGAAATGCCTCTCTGCTCAAGGCAACACTTTCAGGGTGCAGATCTTTTCCAAAGTAAATTAGGGATAAATCCATGGCTTAATACTTCAGTCTCTGCAAGCAGCCTGAAATAACAGCACCCTTGTGTAAGCTGTCCTTGCATCCCCCTGTTGGTATTTCATATCTGTATTTTGGTTAGGTTTTGCAGTCTGCTTCTATTAGGTGGTGCAGCAGTGTCCAGGCTGCTCAGCTCTTCAGTTTGCTGTGGAGTGTGTTACAGAGGAGGCTGCATTTGATAAGCAGAGTACTTGTTGTGATCTATGTTCCTCCTTTGGGGATTAAACTGTTTGCCATTTTGTAAGTGTGATGTTCTGTGAGACCAGAAACCTGAGCTTTGAGGACTCTTGGCTCTCTGCTGTTCCCTGCTGTGAGAGGAGCTTCCTCAAACAGCTTTTAAATTGCCAACTCACTTCCCCTTCTCTGGGATGTATCTCTATACTGACTGAGGTGCAGGCATGGAGAAGAAATCAAAGTGCATTTGCCTCATGAAATTCTACCCTCAGATTATCCCTAGGTGGTGACAATACAAGGTTTTGTATTCAGGGGAAATTGCTGGGAAAATACAGAGTGCTCTAATGATCATTAATATCTGGCACACTCTTACTTTCCATCTATTTTTTGATCATAGAATCCCAGAATGGGTTGGGTTGGGAAGTCCAGCCAGTGCCACCCCCTGCCATGGCCAGGGACACCTTCCACTGTTCCACGCTGCTCCAAGCCCCATCCAACCTGGCGTTGGACACTTCCAGGCAGCCACAGCTTCTCTGGGCACCCTGTGCCAGGGCCTCCCCACCCTCACAGGGGAGAATTCCTCCCCAATATCCCATCCAACCCTGCCCTCTGGCAGTGGGAAGCCATTCCCTATGTCCTGTCGCTCCATCCCTTGTCCCAGGTTCCTCTCCAGCTCTCTGGAGCCCCTTTAAGCATTTGGAAGGGGCTTTGAGGTGTCCCTGGAGCCTTCTCTTCTCCAGGCTGAACAGAATCATGGTCTTAAAAATGGTACCATCAGTGAGTGATTTATGGGTAGGTGGCAACATTTTAAAAATCCAGAATGCAATTTATAAGTCACAAATTTTGCTTCTTAAAGCAGAGATCAGTTAAAACTAATCAATCCTTTTATCAAATTTGTTAATAGTATCAGCTAAACGTGATCTGTGTTGGGTGCTTCTTCCTGGTGTTATTTGTTTCCTGATTTTGTGATATGATTTACCTGGTAGAAAATGGACATTTCCATAGAACAAGGAGTTTGAAGAACTTAACTTTCTTACTGTAGTTTATATAAGTACACTGGAATTTAAGGCGCAGCGAAAAAGGAACACTTGCAGGAAAAATGATGTAACTGATTCATAGACTTGCTGAGTCACATGATTTAGGTTCCTTTTTCTTTCTGTAAGTGTACTTCAGAATAGAAAAAACAACTTGTTTGAAGTTAATTCCCCTTTAATGTATACTTCACATAAGCTTTCTTGGCTGAACTGCAAAATAGTTGAGGAACCTGTAATCCTGGCAGTAAAACCACTTCAATCGTGTCAGACATTTCTTCTGAAGTGTTCTTAGTGCTAATTATTAACTTTCTTTATTTTTTTCCCTCCAGATTTGTATCACAATTCCAGAAGTCCATCATGCTTTCCAAGCTAACCCGCTCCCAGAACCTTGCTGTTCTCTGCCGAGGCCTTCATTCCTCGCTGAGCTCTGCTACCTCAGTTGCTCCTAAAAAAACCATTCAGGGGCCTCCCTCGTCTGATTTCATCTTTGAGCGTGAGGCGAAATATGGTGCCCACAACTATCACCCACTGCCTGTTGCTCTGGAAAGAGGAAAAGGTATTTTATTTAGGTTTTCCCTGGAGGTTGTAGGTGGGATGTGTCTGTGTAGGTGGAATGAGATCACGGCAGAATGATTTTGACCTGATCGATTTCCAAACCTTATTTTTTTTTTTTTGGGGTGGGATTGAGATCATTGATGAAATAAAGACAGCTAATTGTTGATTAGAGAGCTGGATCATTATACATAAGGGCACATTAAAAAATTGTGGTGTCTCTAAAATGATTTATCTAAACAGAGGTCTAAGTGTTGATAATCTTCAGAATAACCCCACAAGAAAAATTGCAAGCAACCTAATTTCTTCTGTTACCTTCTGTGGAGAGTTTTCATGTGAACATGAAAAGGTGCACTGGAATCCTGTCTAAGTCCTTGTGGGCTGTTCATGTATTATCACTTAATTTAAATTTACTCTGGTCTTTAATTATGTTTAAGGAACTTTTTTTTTGTCCAGTGTCTTCTTTTATTTTGTGTACTGACCACAGGTTTGTTCTCCCAGGTGTTTACGTGTGGGATGTTGAAGGTAGAAAGTATTTTGACTTTCTGAGTGCTTACAGTGCAGTCAACCAAGGCCACTGTCACCCAAAGATCGTGGATGCTCTGAAAGCCCAGTCTGAAAAACTGACCCTGACATCCAGGGCATTCTACAACGATGTCCTTGGGGAATATGAGGAGCTTATCACCAAAATGTTCAATTACAACAAAGTTCTTCCCATGAACACAGGTAAAGAAATATTTTATTTCCATTTTAGTTCTTGTCTCTGAGATTCAACGGTTGTGTAACATTTTCTGCTGCATTGGTGGCCAGTTCCATGTGCAAGAGTGATAATGGTGCTGCTTTACCTTTTAGGAGTGGAAGCTGGAGAAACTGCCTGTAAACTGGCTCGGAAATGGGCCTACACTGTGAAAGGAATTCCAAAATACAAAGCTAAAATCATTTTTGCAGGTATGTAAAGTGTGTGTTACGAGTTGAGGACTTGAGGATCTGGACACTGGATTGTTGGGAGGCAGTCTGAAGTCACAGGGAAAGCACATCCAGTCCTCCATGCTCTTTTAATCACTTACAGTGCAGTACTTTTAATTCCTGACTGGTTCCTTACATAACTTTTTTATGGATTAATTCCTCAAACTGGTGCCACACCTCTCATAGATTGCACAGTAGGGTTAAGCTGCCCTCTTGGCTTCACTTACCCTCTTGGCTTCACCTACCAGGGCTTTTGTTCTGTAGGACTGTTCTCCAGGTCTTCCAGAAATTGGCATTAACATTGAAGTCTTGATATAATGGAAGTAAAAGCAGTATTGCTAAAGTAAATACTGGACCCTGATTCTCTATTGGGATATTTCTTCCCTTTACCTGCGTGCCCTGCTTGGCTCTGTAACAGGGAGAAGTTACCAGCCCCTGAAGAAACTTCTGATTTTTTAAAATAAAGAAATTAGAAAACCCATATACTCTTATATTTAGTATTCTTTGGTTATAGATAAAGCGTTTTTGTCAATGCTGATTTTGTTTAATAGTTCTGTATTTTATAAAACCTTCCAGAATAAAGCTTACTATTTAAATACTGACTTTTTATTTTGTAGCTGCAGATACTATTTTTAACTTTTGGTACTTATAGTAGCCATAAATGTCATTAGGCAGCATTTATAAATTGCAATGCATACCTGAATTTTGCTTTATGGTTTCTGGAATTGAATAGAGATGTTTCTTTTTTTTACATTTCTTCTGGGAATTCTTCGAACAACTATTTCTCCTTCTTTCTTTTCTCTATATATTTAATTTTGCTCTTCAGACAATTAACTTTTAGTAAGTGTTTTCTCATTTTGATAAAGTGGATGTGCTCCCCATTTTGGCAGAAAAAAGCTCTTTTGGATAGCTAAGAAATGACTGAACACCAGTTTAGAGAACTTGACACAGACTCTGTGTTGGACAGTGAGCTGTGAAGGCATTGAAACCTTAATGTTCCTTAGTCTTATTAGCACCTTATTATTGATTAGTGAGAGTCTCTTGGTTTAACTGAAATATTAAAACGAAGATAAGATTGTCTTGGTAATGGACATGTTGGCTGCTGGACATTTTAACTGATGTTTCTAAATAAAATAGTCCAAATCACAATATTTTTACATATATAAGTGGGTTCTTCTGGAACTTTGAAATGCACAGAATTATATTTTCTGATTTAGGCTTACTGGCAGCTTTATTTTTAGGACTTAGATGATTAATGGTGTTTATTTTTTCCCCTACATTTCATAAGTAATAATTGCTTTAAAGCTGAACACCGTCATTAAAATGATGTTTTCTGATTTTTTTTTTTTTTGATTTTTCAGACTACTAACAAAACTCAAGGAAATTATTTTTTACAGTTGTCAGGCCTTAGAGTATAATTTTCTTTTGTTTTTTGATATGTGCTTTTGATATAGCAACTGAGTGTATTTATGGCATCAATACAAAATGCTAACAATTAGGAAAAGGATGCTACTATGTTGTTAGATAACTCTCAAAATGCATCACCAAATGGAAAGTGTGATGTCCTTTGAAGTGTTCTTGCTCTTGGTCAGTTTTGTAACAATTCCGCCCTTTTTTTTCCAGCTGGCAACTTCTGGGGCAGGACAATGTCTGCGGTCTCCAGTTCTACTGACCCATCCAGCTATGATGGGTTTGGACCCTTCATGCCAGGATTTGAACTGATCCCATACAATGATCTGCCAGCTCTTGAGGTATTTGACAACTTTTTGTTCTCTTGTAAGAATTCATTTTAGAATGTCTTTTTGGTAAATAGCAAGGAAAATTAGAAGTTTATACTTTGAAACACGTGCTTTGACATTAAGATACCTGTAATTAGACATATATCAGGAATGTGTTTGTTATAATTATGTATAGGAAATGGGGGTAAATTCTGCTTTGGTTTTGATTTTCAGTTTTGCTTTAGGATGTGAAAGAAGAACCAGAAGATCTGTTTAATTTTCTAGCAACTTGGTCTAGTGGAAATGTCCCTGCCCATGGCAAGAAGTGGGATGGGATGAATTTTAAGATCCCTTCCCACCCAAACCATCCTGTGATTCTATGACTGGAAATCACTGCAGTTGCAAATATTTATTTCCAGATTCACAGCATCTTTCAAACCATGCCAGGCTGCTGTTTCACTTTTACAAGCTCCTGAAATGCCACTGCTTCTGTATTTCCCTGTCTCTTCTGAGATTAATCCTGTCAAGCTGTTGGGGAGGGGTGACCTTGATTAGGTACATCATTTCTGTGGGTAAAAAGCTCTGTACCTGTTGGGTCTGCTTCATACAAGTGAGTGGGTTTTGCTTATTGAGGGATTATAGGACAGAGCTGCTTTTCTCCTTGGAGTTGGGTTAGGGGAAACAAAGGTCTCTCAGTGGGTTATAGCTGCAGTGTGGAAAAGCTTGTTCGGGTTTGAACCTACATGAGGCTGCCCATGGTGAAAGGCCTGCAAGTATTTAATGCCTTCATTAGAGCAGAAATTCTGCTCATGGGGCAATGCTGAGAAAAGTTGTAGTAAATTCATGCTGGGAATCATTAAATCTCTTGTGCCTCGTGGACTTCTAAATGTTTTTGAACTTGATAGTGCAGGAATGTACCTGTGGACTTTGCTTCAAGGTAAAATTGTTCTAGAGGGGCTCCATTCTTTTTTTGTTTAAGGGCAGACTTGAGCAATTGTTTGTCTTCTATGGGGTAATACAAAACTGAGGGTATTTCTGAGGTGATTTATGAACTGATCTGATAAACTGCTTGTCTGAATTTGCAGTTTGCAAGGTTTGTACCTTCCCAAGCAAGCCCAGCAGCTGATTTTACACTGCCAACAGTGACACAGTGTTGGAACTGAGGTGGCACTCGGGGAGAGCTGCCTGACAGGAATGCTGGTCTCTTCCTTTGAGGAAGAACACCAGGGCTAGAATCAGGTTCTGCTACATGTATTTTCTGTATTTGACCTGAGTAAAAGCTTTTCCTTTTCCTCTTTCCTCTCCATATGTCCAATGTTGCAGCGGGCCCTTCAAGACCCCAACGTGGCAGCTTTCATGGTGGAACCAATTCAAGGGGAAGCAGGTGTGATTGTTCCTGACAAAGGCTATCTCACAGGAGTGAGGGACCTCTGCACAAAACACAATGTGAGGAATTCACTGTAACAGTAAACATTTAACATTACACACTGTGTTTACTGGTGGTACCTTGTAAGGTCACCCTTCTATGCAAGGTATAGAACTTCATATGCTATTTAATAATTTCCCTTTCAGTGGAATAACGCAGAGATGCTTTTGTGTTTCCTGGTAATACCTCACTGAAAAGTACTTCTTAGCAGTGCACATTTTTCACTGTTTCTTACTATTGCCACTGATTTAAGTTTCTAACGAATATTCTTTAACCGGACTTATTTTAGATTAATTTAACTTTTAATTTCTTTTTCACATTATAAGTTTCCAATTACCATGGCTATCCAGGACCTTTGTTGCTGAAGTGCATAAGTGCTACCAAGAATCAGTAACAATAATGGGTCACAGAATGAAACACTGAAGAAAATGGTTATCAGTGATCTCTGATTTAAAAATCAGTGGTCTCTCTTCCAGCAGAATTCAGATTCTTAATTTGTAAGTGTTACTCATAATTCTTTTCATGCCTTCAGAGGAAGGCACTGACTTATTATTAATAAAGTTGTCTTCATTATTGCTGATACCTCAAAAAAATAATTGTATTGTTGGAACTGGGTTAGGAATGAAAGTAATTCTCTGTTCTGTTTGGATTTTTCCTCTTTTTTTAGAAGGTTTTTCTTCTTCTCTTTAAAGGTTCTGTTTATTGCTGATGAAATACAAACTGGTTTAGCCAGAACAGGGAAGATGCTGGCTGTTGACCATGAAAATGTGAGACCTGACATAATTCTTCTTGGAAAGGCCCTTTCTGGTGGCTTATACCCTGTAAGTACCAAAGAAATACCAATAATTTAAAATAATATCAAATTATTCAAACATTTGTTGAATAATTTTTTTTTATTTTTTAGTCATTAACATTGAAAAGCTGCCATTTGGAAGAATAATAAATCTGATGTTTGTTGTACTTGGAAATTGTCGTTTGCAAGATTAGCTATGATTTATGACCAGACAGGCCAGCCTGTGAGAGAGACATAATAAAATAATAGAATGCCTAATACTACCTTTATAGCTGAACAACTGGCATTATTTCATTTGTTTGGCATGCCTGCATGGCTGATTTTATCCTCTTGGAGTGACTTAAATTCCTGCTGATTAGGCTGGAAATTACAATGCCTTGAACTATTTTGGCCAACTGAAGGGATTTCTGAGTTGTGAAAGCAAGTATTGAAGCTTAAACTCTTGAAATAATATTCAGTTTGGAGAAATGCCCCTCAGCTGTGGTTGAAAGTTGTGTTACCACTATAGCTAAGTGTATTTAAGGGACTAATTATGGGATTGTCAGATCTGCTATTCCTGTATACAGAGCTGGGAATGTAAATGTAATTTATCACCATAGGCTGAAAATTATCCTTTCCTGAGCTCTGAGGGAAAGTTTGCTTCAGAGATATTAAAGTTTATTGTTCTAAATTATGTGAATTTGCTGACCTTCCCATTTTAGGTCTCGGCAGTGCTGTGTGATGATGAAGTTATGCTGACCATTAAGCCTGGTGAACATGGATCCACATATGGAGGAAATCCATTAGCTTGCCGTGTGGCAATGGCAGCACTGGAGGTTTGTGTGTGGGGATAGAGACCTGGAATCCAAATTAAAAAGGGTGTCATGATCTTTGCTGAAATAAATAGTATTATTTTTCATGCTACGAGTAGAAATCTAGCTTTAAATAAGAATGGAAAATTGGTAGTGGTTATTTATAGATCATAAAACAAATTCTAAAGTTTTTATTGGAAATGTGTCCTAATTCCTGTGTTCTTATGGTCTTAATGTCTTAAATATAAAAATAAAATTTATCTAGGGGAAGTTTCAAGGCAATTAAGTAAATTTGGTCAAATACCTTCACTAATTTCATGAAGACATTTTGAAATTGGGTTATTTTACTGTATGAGCAGAAGTTGCTGCTCTGTGAGCTTGAGAACAGGTATGGATCCCAAACAGAAACTAAAATGTCCTGTGCAGAAGGTGCAATTCAATTATTTTGTGATTGCTTAATTGACTGCATTGATGCAGGTCACACAGGAAACCTCATCACTACCCAATACACAGACTTGGACAGACCAAGAGCCTTCAGAGGTTTACTGTTTACTTGTAAAAAACAGCAAATGAAGAGCAGTTAATTAACAATAAAATTTCAGAGAGATTATTGTTTCTTGTAAACATGAATGAGTAAAGGCTCAATACCAACCTGCTGGGATGTGCAGCCTGTGCAGGGACACTGTGGCTGCAACAGCTTGTGTGTTTCAGCAGGTTCAGTGTCATTATCCATCCCTTCCCCATGGAATATAAAAGAAATGCAGTGCCTTTCACCTGACTGTATATCTGACTTCTCTTTAGGTAATTGAAGAGGAAAATCTAGCAAAAAATGCAGAAATAATGGGTAATCTGCTAAGAAATGAGCTCATGAAGACTCCATCTAATATCGTAACTGCTGTAAGAGGAAAAGGGCTCTTAAATGCAATCGTAATTCGGGAAACCAAAGGTGAGGAAATACAATCAACTGCACAATCACAGCATGAAAAAGTATTTTTCAACTTAAATTTTAGATAGGGGATGGCACGTAGACGTGATGTTTGTGTTCAGATCATGGCTATAGTACTGTAGTACCCACTGAAAATTTATTTGACTGTGCACTATTAAAAATAGTTTAGGTTTTTTTTAACTAAGTAAGGCTGAACAATTGTTTTTAAATTATTTGAATGCTCAAATGTGATGGTGAATCGGCCTCCCAACAAACACCTTTATCTCTCCTCTTTGGAAGAAAACTGCCCACATCTGGAACACCAGTTCCTGACAGATTATGAGAGCACTGGCTGAGATTAGTTGTCTCCAGAAGAGTTAGAACAGTACAATGAATACAGGAAGGTACAAAGAACAAAGAAGTTAATGATGGAGAACAAGTTCCTAGGGATTAACACCTTGAATTGCATCAGAAATCTGAGTATCAAGGTACTTGATCAAGGGGTAAAGTGCTGTAGGAAGATGGTGTCATTTTCCAAGATGATGCACTGAAATCCAGGTTACACAAACATAACCTTGTCTCAAGTCGTGTCCACATGTCCCCTTTGCATGATTCCCCTTTTTACACTTATTTTGAAGTCTAGCTGAGTGCTAGACAAGCACTGAGCTGTGAAGGAGCAGAACTCTCTGTGCTGAGGCAAACTGTGAGGCAAAGGGCAGCTTTGGAGCAGCGTCACTCAGTGCAGATTCCGGGCAGCTGCTCTGAGTGACCTCTCCCTTTGTGAACACCCTCCATCATCTCTCTGCCAGCTGGCAAACAGCACCACGTGCTGCAGGTGTGACACCTCTTCCGCTGTGCTGGGAATGTCCTCAATGTCCTGTTGTTGATCTCTCTCCCTCCCTCCCGTTGCAGACTACGATGCCTGGAAGGTGTGTCTGCGGCTCCGCGATAACGGGCTCCTGGCCAAGCCCACGCACGGGGACATCATCCGCCTGGCACCGCCACTCGTGATCAAGGAGGATGAAATCAGAGAGTCCATCGAAATCATTCACAAGACCATCCTGTCTTTCTGAAAACATGGCTCTTACAGTCTGGCTGCTGACTGCTCCAAGGGGGTGTGTTGAAATGTGTGTGATGAAGGCCTGCTCTTGAAGCAAGCATCTCTCATTCCTTTTATCTAAGAGGACTTGATTATTGAAACATAGCTGTATCTTTAAATTATAATGGATCTGTAGAAAATACAGAATGATTTTGAAGACTTTCCAGTCTTGGAATACTTGGAAATAAAGTTCTGTACTTACTGAACAGCTAGGTTGGAATATTTGAGGGGAGATATCTATAGAAATCTGCTTAATTGTTGTAAGTCTTGGCAAAAATTTAAAGTGTGATTTATATATATATTTTAGGTTGTCTTGCACTCTCATATCACTCTCCAAAACATGGCATTTGGCAATTTTTGCCCCTCAGCAAGATGTCTGTAGGATGGAAGCACTTATCATTGTGGGTGAATTTGTTTTTCACGTGCAGCTTGAAAAAAAGATTCTAATGCTGAAGGTTTGACAAACTGGGTGTTACGCTGGTGAACTCGAGAAGCATCGAGCTGTGTTCTGTGTGTACAACATTTTGATTGTATGACAAGAGATGCTGTTTTCAAGCCTGGCCTCAGTGTTTGGCTTTGCAGTCCTGTAAAATAGATCTGAACATATAGATCTGTTTTTACTGTATCATCTGGAAGTTTATATTAAAACATGCTTTGCATTAAAAAAAATACGTTGATGTGCAATGGAAATATGCTGAGTCTTCAAAAAGAGCAAACCTCATAGAAACTTGAAGGTTTTCTTAGCTGGTTTTAGCTGAACTAAACCCTGATTAATCAGGCAGTGCAAAATGTTGCTTTTGCTGAGCGTAGGGGTTAAATAGTGTCACATGCTTGTACTGTGAAGTGGTAAACAATCCTTTGGGATGTGGAAGGCACCTTAGTTCACCGAAGTGACCCAGTGTGGTGGTTGGGGTCACAGAACATTTCCCCCTCCTTGCTTTGGGTGAGACAGGAAGATATTTCACCCGTGGGTGAAGTAAGACTGAGTTCCCGTTGGAAAAGCCTCCTCGTTGCAAGGGGTAATGTGGCAGGGGGATTGTTATCCTTAGGGATAGGAGAAATGGCTGCGTGTGCCTTTACAAACGCCTGGATAACCTGGAGGAACCAAGCAGGGCCTGGAGAAGTGGGACTGGCAGCCCTTAGGCACAGACCCCGTAACCGGAGCCCGGAGGGATGGGCGGGGGGAACAGGGGGTAGGCGGATCGGGAAGGCTGTGCCCGCCCGGGACCGCAGCCAATGGGGAAAGGAGGAGGGCCCTTGGGGCCGGGAGTTTGGGATAAAAGGAGGCTGCGTCCTCCGAACATTCCAGAAACCCCATGGGGGCTGTGTTCTAAGTGTGTTCCTTCTACTCGAGTAGAATTGGTTGCTGTGGGGCTCCCCTGTTTCCTTTGTGGACACTGGCCTTTGGCAGAGGGATTTCGTGCACGTTAGGAATAAGGAAAAAAGTGCGGGAAGGTGTTGCCGGGGAAGTTTGACATCTCTGAAAGCTGTGCTTGTGTAACCTGATGGGAAGGAGGGAAATAGCTGAGAGAAACCACAGGGTAAACAGCACTTGCTGGAGTCCTTTCAGAGACTGAAAACGTAAACCCCCAAAACTCTTGGCAGCACAAAAGTTTGCTTTCCTAGGGTAATAGGGCTGGCGAGGATGAACGACGTGCTCAGGTCTGTTGCTCTGCCACAACTTTGTCACTGCCTAATTGCCAAAAAGGGTTGGAGAGCGGAAGATTGCAGTCTGTTCTGGTGCTTTCCTGTGCCACATGTGTACCATTATAGTGCCCCTCAGGCCACAGAGGACAGGTTATTTTCCTTCTATGCAACAGCCTTTTATGTACCTAAAGTTTGTGGTGGTTCTTGTTTCAGTCCTTGGTCATTTTCTGATTAAAATTCTCTTTTTTTCCCCGGGAGGTGGCATTTTCTAGAGCTTTTGCTGTTTGCCTGCTGCCCTGTGCCTTCACTAATGCTCGGAGCAGCCAGACAAGTTCACATGGTTTGGGTGCTGTCCTGTAGTTTATGCCTGCCCAGTATTTTGGACGGGGGTTTTTTGTGCAAACTGTTTTGAAGAACAGCTTTGAAGCGGATCCCCCTGTTTTTTATTTGTTGAATAAACAAGAATTGCATATAAAATTCTGTGGTTTGCTTTACTGATTCTGTGTTCTCTGAGATTATTTCTCTGGCTGCTGATAATTTGAGCTCAGATCTTACCCAACCCACTCTGGTTGCAGATTTAATAGGCGAAGGCTTTTCAGAACTTGAGAATCTTTTCTCGTTCTACAGCACACAATTGCTGAATGTCTGAGCCTTTAATTAATTCATCTTCTAGTTGCTTCATGAGTCCAATTTTTTTTGCAAGCTTATGAAAATCAGAGTGTGTATAGCCTTTCCCAAGACAAGTCATCCTAAATTGTTCTTATTTAATGATGGGATAATTGAGTTTTCTGTTTCAATCTGGAAGCTCTCTTGCCCTTTTAACTAAGCAAGGAGCAGGGTGTGTGTCTGGAACCAGACCTAGAGCAGACAGAGGGTTTTCATTGTTTGGTTTATTACAGTTCAATGCCAGAACAAGTACAAAATTACATGTTTTATTTCAGAAGTGAAGAAAGATACCCAGGACTTCTCTTTCCAGACACTGAGCCTGTGACCAGCTAACCTCCACTTCAGAAAAAATAAAAATTGTGTTGGCAGCTGTCTGTGAGTTGGAAGGAGGAGCTGGATGGCCAAAGGGAACGTGAAAGCTCCTCTTTTTCTCCTGTGCAAAGTGGCAAAATGATAGGCTATCAGAAAGCTCATCTGCCTATGGAATGTTGTGTGTGTTTTGGGGATTTGCTTTATCGTGGAAAGTGGTTTTTGTGTCTTCTGGCCGTGCTAAACTGGGATTTGGCCAGTTGTCAGTGACACCGCTTAAACCTCTCAAGGAGAGCTGCTTGTATAACTAATGTGCCTGTAAAACCTGTCTGTGCTTTTGTTGTCTGGGATCTTAATTAGCCTTAGAAAATTTCTTCAGGGCTTTTATTCCCGAAAAATGTAGACAATTGAAGCGCCCTTGCCTGCTGAGTGCCAGAAATTCAGTGCTCTGGGGTTTGTACTTGTTCCGCTGATTGCTCAAGTGGAGGTAGCTCAGCCAAAGGCTGGTGCTGAGCAAAGTTTAATTTGAAGGAGGCCAAACTGAAAATAATTTACAAATTAGCATAATACACACGCTAAAATGTGCAAAGAAAATACATAAGACGTCTCATGAAACGAGTTTGGGTTTTGGATCGTAACTTTGTAGGAGGTGAAGAAGTGCAAGCTCAGAGAATGCCCTTTCTGTTCCTTCCTAGTATATATTTCTTAAAGTTTGCATTACCTAGAGATGCAAGTGTGGAAATGGCATTACTTTCTGCTGCTGTAATTGAAATTTATTTTTAAGATGGCATTTGAAAGAGCTCTGTATTGCTTATCCAGAGGGCTTAGGTTTCTTTAGCAAGAGCTCTGCAGCAATAGAACTTTTTAAAGGCACAAATATGTATCTGCAAAATGTCGCTGTAAGACTTTGGCTGTAAAGGCTTAATCTGTCTCCATCATATCACTTGCACATATTTTTGCGAAGTAGCTTCTGATGTTTCTTTAGATCAAGCATATGAAATGCTTTTCTAAATGAATAGTGACCCTGCCTTCAGTGCTGTGCAAACACACGGAGGTAATCCAAGCACCCTAGAGCCAAACCAGCATTCCTGGGGCACCCAGGGCAGCTCTTGGCTTCACTGGGAGCTTTGTTTGTGGAAATAATGCCCAATTGTGCTGGCACCTGTGCACTTTGGCAAGGGAAAAGCGCATGGGTTTTGGCATGAAATCATTAAATGTATATACTGGCATAAAAAGAAGAAATTGCACTGTTTGTGGGTAAATGTAAACCAAGATTTAAGGGCACCATGTGAAACACAGAGAGGCAAGCACCACACAGTGAACAGGGGGAGATGGGAAAACGTTACAATGCAGGGTTTCCTCCCCCCCCGGCCATCTTAGGAACCCTGCATATGACATTGTCCTTGACCTGGGTTCTTTTCAGCTACAAAACCCATGAATTAGCGTCATCAAACAGTATTTTCTAAAGTTAAGTAATCTATTTTTGTAATTTTTAATAGGAACCCCAAGTGCCTGGTGGTCATGACCGGGTAAAGAGCTGCACATCTTGAACCTGTTAGAATTTTCCATGATGAAGCAATCTCTGTTTTGTTTGTCTTTTAATAACAATGTTGGCGGATGAGTTAAGTAGAAAAGCAGGCTTTAGTTACTGCTTTGTTCTTTTTAATTTTTTTGTTTTGTCTGCAGCTGTTTCTTTATGTTTTCCACCTTTCCGGCAGCAGGTGGAGCCAGAAGCTCGGCTTTAAACTGAGAATTTACTGCTGGGTGGACAGTTTTTGGAGTTTGGGACCTCCTGAGGACTTGCTTTTGGGCTTTACTAATACCAAGGTGTGACACAAGCTTCAGTCTCAGCTCTGGGTGCTGTCTCAGGGCATAACTTGTGCTGTGCACTCCTGTGGCTAATCTTGTGTGAAGGGGATTGTTGGAAGAGTTTCTGTACCTCTAGTGTGGCGAATGCCCAGCAGTTCTGACTGATAGGGACATAGGGACAGCTGAGAGGTGAAAAAGAGAGGCTTTTCTTCTCACATCACTGAAGTAGAGCAAATGAGAAGGTGGAGGTTTTGAGACAAAATTTTAAATAGGCCTTTAAACTTGTGAACTGCTTTCCCTGGGCTTCCCTGTCGTGCTTCCATCCCAAGTGAGAGGCTTAACCAGTTGGAGTTGCTGTATTTGTGCAGTAAAAAGAGATGTTCTGCTGAACATGCCTTCAGCCCTCAGCAGGAAAAGCAGGCAAGGAAAAAAATGTTACCGGCACTATGAAGCAATTAAAAATCCCTTGTAGCGCCCTGGTGGGAAGCTCACCAAGCTTCTGTGTTGAGCATCACTTGTAAGGGGTCTTGAGGGTCACCAAATGCTTGAAAGTGGTAAGGTTCCATGGAGTCATTAAGGTTGGAAAAGATCTCTTAAGATCATCAAGTCCAGCTTTTCCTCCTTTGCCCGTCAAACACGGGGGAGCAGGAGGGAGTTACTGGGGCCCTTGCACTCGGGTTGCTCAGGGCTCAAGGGAGAGCAGCTGACTTAGGCCTCGGGTCGAAATGCTCCTTTGTTTTTAATTTCCAGTTGAAGTTGCTGTGCTTTTCTTTTCATCCTTGAGGCAGCCCAGTGTGCTGAATGTACCGTGGTGCAGATACGAGGTGACCATCAGGAATCCTCTTCAGTTGTTGTTGCCCTTGACGCTTTCTGTCCCTCTGCTTGGGCTTGCTTGGAGAAATCTGAGCAGAGATTGTGCTGTCTGGAAAATCCCCAGGCTGTTACCGGCACTAGTCCAAACAAATATGGGTAGAAAGCAACTCCTACTCATTCCTGTATAAAATTCTATTAATCTGCTATGATTTAGGCTGCAGAGAAAGCCCCTCAAGAGATTGACCCTTTGCACAATGCGCAAACCAAACAAAGGCCTGGACCTTGGATGAACTCCCAGACCTTCCCCGGGTCTGACACATGGGAGACCTAATCCTCAAGCTAATACAGTCATTTGGAAGGGCTGTGAAATGAGAAAGGGGAGTACTTACCCTCTAAACACTCAGTTCTGTGTCTGCCGTAGGTATTTCCAGCAGACACTGAGGCTGCCCTGCCTCAGAGGGGCTGTGCTAGAGCCTAGTTTTGTGTAAGGAATAAAACTGTGGCTCAGATGGGCTGTCCTGGGAGGAAGGACAGTGGTGTACATTCCATCTGGCTCTTGGTGGCAAGATGGCCAGTGCCTGGTGTATGTGTGTGAAAGTTTTTGGCAGTTAGGGCTGTGCTGAAGGCGCTTTGGCCTCACATGGATGTGGTGGGAGTTTCCAAGTAATTTTCCTTTAGAAATCATCCTGAGACCACTGAGGGAGAAGATGCACAGGAGTGCTTCCCTACATGCACTTGCGTTGTGACAAGAACATCTATTTTCCAGTATTCCTTAATCGTTCTTAGTCTTTTACCTTTATCAACAATCAGATGTCATTAAATATGAATTACTTGGTGTTTCAGAAGTGTTTCTGAATAACGTATGAAAAGAACAGAATCATTAATTTCCCCCCGATGGAGGCAGGAAAGCTGAGGAAATCACAAAGCAGATGAAAGCTCAGTGATTATCCTGTGCTCCATACCTTCTGCCAGCAGTGCCGTGGCAGCTCCTGCCTTCTCTAAGGATAAAAACTTATTTTTTTAATAACCAGGGTAAGGTGAGTCCCACAGGGACTGGCCAGCTCTGTCATCACAGGTGGCAGCAGCAGCAACTGTAGAGATGCAGGAAAAAAACCCCCACACTTGTACATACTGATTTCAGTAGTTTAACACACAAACTTTGTCAGGACTAAAGATACAGCAGAAAATTCCTAGTTGTATTGCATTATAGGTATGTAACTGTACAGACTGTCCTCGTGTGTGGGGAGCCTTGTTGGAGCGGGTGCTTTGAGAGGCATCCTTTATTTGGGGTTATGTCATTCACAGGGACAGGAAGCCACTGGAGGAGTACCCAGTTCTGTTCCCACTTAGTCTTCAGAAAAAAACCCAAACACTGAGTTTTGGCTGCTCACTCTGGCCTAAGGAGTTGGGGCAGTGTTAAGCAGTCAGTGCTCAGTTCCCCTGAGCAGTTCATGCTTCTTCAGCTGCTGTGGTGAGGGAAGGGACTGGTGAACAGTCCCAGGTCACTCCTGGGGAGCTGGTGCTTGGTGAACTGCAGTGACCCGTGGACGATCACCCAGCTCCCTGCAGGACAGATGCCAATGCCCTGCTGCTGAGCACAGCACCTTCCCCTTCTTCAGAGCAAGGATAATCCACCTGCTTGCCTTCTGCCACCACATGTGATGGACTGGATGTTCTTAAGGCATCAGTGAGTGCCTCTTACTCTAGGGGTCCCCTGTGCCTGGCACAACAGGGCCACAGTTCTTTGTCTGGGCTCTTAGTAATGCCACCAGGGAGCAATCCTCGAGTGATGCCCGATGCATGTCAAGGGTTACAGACTTGTCCATAGCAAAATACTACAAGGGAAAAGTCTAAAAGGACATGGAAAATGAGGCTGTTGTATGAAAATAGTGCTGGACTTTGTGCCCCTGCAGCAGGCTGACTGTTCCCAGGGGAGGCTCTGTATGTGCATGGACCAGAGGCGTGTAATTGGGACATTTTGTATTGTCTGGACGGCAGTAAACGCCAGGCAGTTGCTGTACAAACACAGAGCCGTGGCCTTGCTGATACAGTCCTTCATCTCTCCCTCTCGTCTCCAGGAACAGCTCTTTCACATCAAGGCTAAAGACGGTGTGAGAAAGGGACTGGTATTTGCATGCCGTGCAGTTTCAGCTAAAGAGCTCGGGTTGGAGCTCCCAGCTCTGAAGTTAACCTTGGACAGCACAAAAATGAAAACAAGATGTAAAGCCAAGTGGGGTGGATGTTCCTGTGCAGCTGTTGTGTGCAGAGCAGACCATACCTGCATCATTAAAGACATCAGGCGACAACAGAGCGGCCTCTCCAAGCACAGCTGCCTCTTCCTAGTGAAGGAGCTGATGCAAGAATATAATTTTGCAGGGCCTTGCTCTTTGTGGCCCTGTGGAGATGAACTGGGATCATGTAACGGGGCTAAGGGCTGGTACCACTATTTATGTCCGCAGCTGTGAGGTACAGCTTGTTATGAGGCAAACTGGATGAACTTCATCCCTGGGAGGGAGGGCCCCTTGTGCTTTCAGACCCCTCTTGGGGAGGGGGAGACTCTGTGGTGGGAGGCCAGGGAATGCAGGGTGCTCAGGCCTGGTTGGGGTGGCTTTTTCCGAGCTGGAAGTCACTGCTTTGTAATTTGCACAACATGGGTTTGAGAAGGAACATTTTGGTTTAATCTAGTCCTGTGCCCATGCTGTTCTTCAGCAGGCTGCTGGGTGGTCACATGCTAAACCAATAGCAAGTAAATTAAAACAACAACAAAAAAAAAGTGGCATACAACCATGGTGGTGTCTCGGACCTCCTTCCCCATGTGGCACAACTTTTCTTGTGTCGTTATGGTCGGGCCAGCTCTGTCCATGCAACCATACCATGCCCTGGTGTGCCCAGAGCAGATGAGATCTCAATCCAGAAATGAAGGTAAAATTACTGAACAGAGGGAGAACAAGGGCTGGGATGAAATCCAGCACTGTTAGAGAGCTACTGGTGCCTGCCTTGCCTGCCTCCTGAGAGAGTCCTGAGGGTCTCCCTTCTCTTGGCACAGATGAAGTTTGGATCTTTGGAGAACGTGTTTTTGCAGTTTCGTAGAAACCTGGGATGTGATCAGTATTTATCGAAAAAACAAAGGAGTAATGAGAATGTGAAAATCTGGAATAGCTCAGTAAAAGGAAGCACAGCTCACTGAGGTTGCACGGAGTAATGAAGAAGTTTTGTAAAAACAGAAAGAAAGTGCTGGCAGTGCAGTAGGTCACAGAGCTCTTTCCAGCCTCACTTTCCAGGCTAGTGCTCTCTCCAAAACCTGGGAAGCATAAAAAAAAAAGTGCTTCCTTTGCCCAAGGGGGTCTGGGCTATCATCTCCCACTTCATTCGTTTCATGCCTCGGTTCCTTGCACATCCCTTCATTCTTCATTAAGGCTAAACAAGCCAGATGTGGAAATGTTTCCACCAATGTTGTGTCTTTGTGCAAATCTTGTTTTCAGAGCTTAGGTCTGAGAGCAGCAGCCCCAGCTTCCCCAGCGCGAGGATCCATGGGCCAGTGTGTGTGCCCAGGTGGCCAAGGAGGCCAAAGGCAGCTGGCCTGCAGCAGCAGCAGTGTGGGCAGCAGGAGCAGGGCGGTGCCCATCCCGCAGTCCCGGAGTGCTCTGTGGGAGCTGCTGAGCTGCGTTGCAGCGGGTTTCCGCAAAGGAACGCGCACATCCCGCAGCCCCCTCTCAAAACGCCGCAGGATCGATGATCTGCCATACATGAGTGCTGAGGAAAGCAGGCCCAGCACCGCCAGCCAGGGGCCATTTTCTAGTCAAGGGCAGCCGCTGCTGGTGCCTCTGACAGGTCTTGCTGCCCCGGGGAAGGCGTACAGGCCTTGGCCAGGGTCTGCTGGGCCAGGCAGAGGCTGTGGGTGCAGGCGGGCTCAGGAATGCCGAGCCCACAGGAGCCGAGCGCTGCCCTGCCGGGACACTGACAGCAGCTGCTGAGGGCCAGCGAGGCCTGAAGGGCACGGCCATGGTGCTGAGTGGCTGGGAAGGCCGGCTTGCAGGGGGGAGGGTGCTGCCAACCCTGTGAAAGAATATCCCAGTCCATTCCAGTAACAGTGGCCTGGAGAAAGGCTAAGGAAAATGACTGGGAAGACCGTGTGGGCTCTCCTAGTGTAAAAAAACTTTTATTTATTTTATTTCTATTCTACTTTGATGGGTGAGGGGGATGGGGGCTACAGGCTAACCAACGGTTGGTCGTGCTGTGCTTTTCATGGCTGGCAGTAGGGCTTTTTGGCCCGGCGTTGTTGCCGCCAGACGTGTCTCATGCGAATTGGCCCGGGCTGGGAGCGGTTGTCTGTCATGGATCCGTGGAAGAGCCATGGAGGCCTGTATGGGCGTTGTGGCTGTGCTGCTTGACTGCTGACCGCCAAAGTGCCCTCAGGCAGCCTCAGCACCACCTGCCTGGAGGTGCTGGGGCTGCTTTCATCAGCACTGTGGGCTGGCCCATCATCGATCCTGCGGCGTTTTGCAGGAGGGCTGTATGTTGTCCGTGATGGTATTTCTTCCTCAGGGTAGTGCCGCTTCAAGGCCTGCCGAGGGCGAAGGAAGCAGCTGCTCTTGAGGAGCAACGTCCCCTGGGACAGTGTCAACAATTCCTGGCTGGAAGTACTGGGGCTGGCAAGCTCTGGTTTGCCAGTGGAGTCTGCGAAGAGGGGCGGGAGGGTCATCAGGACGGCCACTTGGGCTGCAGGCAGGAGAGGCTGCTGTGGCAGCCGGAGCCCTCCTGGAGCCAAGCCGTGCTGAAGGCTTGGCTGCCAGGCCCAGCCTGGCCCCTGTCCCCAGCGCAGGGCACCGAGTGCTTTGGTGCCTACCAGTCTCCGTGCCCGCACAGGTGTTGCACTCCCAGGAGTACGTGTTGTTCCCCAAAGAGGAGCAGCGTCGGTGGGTGCCCTCGGCAGCACAGGAGCTGCACAGCCGCAGTTGCCACGGTCTGGAGGAGCAAAGGAGACGGCGGGTTGTGAGGATGAAGTGCCAGAGCGAGGGATGGCCTGGCAGAGCTCTTGTTCTTTGTTCTTCATCCCTGAGCCTGTGGGGAGACAGGTCCTGTTCAGAGCCCTGCATTGCTGCTTTGGCAGCTTACCCCTCTTCCTCCATGTGCTCCCTGCCTCCTGGACAAAGGCACGTTCCGGCATCGCAGCGCCCATGCCTCTGACCTAAGGGTCTGACCTCTTGGACACTCTCCCATGATGGGGGTCTGCCGGAGAAGGAGGGGAAAGAGTTGAGCCCAGCTGACCCAGCATCAGGCAGATCCCAGCAGTCCCTGCTCCTCTGCCTGTCCTGTTTCCAGCTCCTCGGTGGAGCTTGAGGGCAAGAGGCCTGGGACAGAAGGTGGCCATGCCTGCTGGGGCAGTCCCTAGGCTGGCACTGCACTTGTGAGCTGGGAAGAAAAAACCCAACCTCTTGGAGAGTCGGATCCCCATGGCGAGCATTTCCAACATGAACGCCTCTTGGTTCAGGCAACATGGGCATCGGAAGCCGATGCCGGCATGCAGAGCCAGTCTCTGGATGCAGTGCCGGTGGAAGCGGGCGTCTTGGCATGCAGGGCACCCCATGGTTTTGTAGGAGATTTTGTTTTCCACGGTGTCCAGGCAGATGCTGCAGGTGTTGTCCTGGCTTGGACGTGCCTGCACTGCCTGCTGTGGGCGGTGTTCCCAGCAGAAGGACCTGTGAGGAAGATGGAAGAGATGGGCGAGGGAAGGTGGGAAGCACAGAGTCCTTCGGCAGTGATGGTGATGTGGGTGGTGGAACTATGAGGGAGCCCCAGCCTCTGTGTGGGCTCCTCCACAGTCTATGGCAGGTTGCTGGCGACTGTCCCTGTGTCTCCTGCCTTGCGTGGCCTCTGCGGATGGAAGGGGCTTGGAGACGAACGCGGGGGGCTCTGAGGTGAGGGTGGGCAGCCCTTACCTGTAGGCCCCGAAGTACTGGGTGACACATTCGCCATCTGGGGCGCAGGGCAGGTGGAAGGTGCGGTTGCAGCCCGTCCCACAGCAGGTGATGCTGGCTCCCATCTTGTAGCAAACAAAGCAGCTCTGGAAAGAGCACAGCAGCCCCCTGAGTGTCAGGATTGGGGCTCTGTGACCGCCCTGTTGCTCTGGGCAGGGAGCGGGATGTGGGCAGTGCTGGGTCAGAGCCCCCAGAGCCGCCTGCGCACAAGGTTCTTGCATGTGCTGGCACTGGGGCTTCTTTGCTGGGGAGCAGGAGGAGCTGCCTTAAGCCTCTCCTGGTGCAAAGCTCCCTGCTCCTGCGAGGTCCTCACCTTTTTGGCTGCTTTTCTGATGACGTGCCTTGTGTCCTCAACGAGAAAGTCTGCCATGTTGTCCTGTGGGAAAAGCCCACTGGCAAGGAGCTGCGGAGCAGAGAAGGCCGAGAGCTCGTTAGGTTGGGAAGGAAGGCCCCACCTGGGCAGAAAGTTGGAGGGAGCCCCAAGGGAACTTACCTGGCAGTAGTTGTGGACACAGAGCTTGAACTTCACTCTCTTGTCCCCACAGATGTCGGTGTCTGCCTCAATCCGGTGGCACAGCATGCACTCTGGAGAGAGAGAGCATGTGCCCATGCGTGACCTCTGCATGGCTGGGCAAGTGTCCGTGCAGGATCAGCCCCAGAGCCATGCTGGGTCCGTGCTGTGCTGTGGCTGAAGGGCAGGGCAGGTCAGGCATGGGTGCCTCAGCAAGTGCCCAGAGCCTAGTCCGGTTGTGGAGCTCCTACCTTGCCCTGGCATTGTTCCTGCCTGCTCACTGACTGCTCTGGTACGCCTGTGCCAGCAGTCGGGAGCTATGGGGAGAGACTTTTGCTGTCACCTTGTTCCTCAGAGACTGTGTCCGGTTGTGCCACGTTGGATCCAGAACAGGTTGATGGCGGGTGCCTGGAGCGTCTCTTGCGCAGCACTGCTGGCATTCCTTCTCCTGACAACTGTGCACCAAGCCTGAGTAAAGAGAGAGATGTGTGCAAGCTGTGTCAGAGGCACCAGAAGCTTCCGACTTAGCCTGGTGCCTGAGCAGCCTTGGGCAAGGTCCTTCTCCGCAATCCTCCCCTTGACTCGGAGGGTTGTGTTGATGTGCAGCCGCCTTTTATGTCTTTTTAGGCCGGGGTGATGATGTCACTGGGGCCACTGTGACATGGCCAGCACCGATGTGTGGGCTCCCCCAATACTGTCCTGAGTGATGATGTCCCAGTGGCAGCTGGTTTTGAGGGGATGGGATTTACTTCTCCTGGGTCCAGGTTTCGGATTTGTGACCAAATCTATGTGGGTGACACAGCGCCACGTGAGCCATGGCTGAGCAGCGAGTGCACAGTGCCAAGGCCTGTCCTGCTCTTGAGCCCCAGCACCAGGGAGCAGTCTGGGGGCAGCAGCTGCTGGCGGGGGACACAGGAGGGACAGCTGATCCCCCAGATCCCAGGGAGAGCCCACATCAGCTTGCTGCTGATGGTGCTGCTCTCGGACTGGCAACACATGGGGCAGCTGGTTGTGAGCCACTGTGGCCTTTTCATTACTTGCATGGTTCCAGTGTGTTTATCTCATTAAAGTGTCTCAGCCCACAAGTCTTTGTCCAACAGTGATACCCTAAGCATATTGTGGACCAGGATGTGTTCAATGTCCCGTCAGCATTCCCAGCCCCAGTGACATAAAGACCTGCCCAAGGCTGGTGTCTGCCCCTGCCCTGTCAGGCACTGAGCCCCCACTCACAGCAGTATCAGGCCATGCTCTGGGTGTCGGGAATTGCGCCTGGAGAGCTGTTGGATGGAAAAGGATCTGGGGGTGGTGGTTGACAGCAGCTGAAAATGGTCTGGTATGTTCCCAGGTGGCCAAGAAGGCAAATGGCAGCTGGCCTGTAGCAGCACCAGTGTGGGCAGCAGGAGCGGGGCAGTTCCCATCCCTCTCTGCTGGGACTGCTGAGGGACCTCAAATTCTGCAGTCAGTTTTGGGCCCCTCATGATAAGAAAGGCATTGAGGTGCTTATGCATGCTGAGAGAAGGGAACGGAGCTGGGGAAGCGTCTGGAGCACACGTTTGATGAAGAGCAGCTGAGGGAGCTCTATATCTCGGCCTCAAGAAAGGAGGCTTGGAGGGGATCTTACTGTTCTACAACTGCTTGGAAGGAGGTTGGAGTCATTTGGGGGCTTGTGTCTTGTCTCAGGGAACAGGTTTGTGTATTTATGAAACAAACAGGAAATGTAGGAAGTAAGTCTTGAAATGCTAAAATGTAGCACATGGTTTTGAATAAGTAAGAAGCAGATAAGAAGTAGGAGCAGTTCCCAGTGGTGGTCACTACCAAAGGTCGTGTGGTTACTTCGCTGGTAACTGATCTTGTTAATTATTTATATCAGTCAAGAACTTTTTAAAGTCATGCTGAATTTGGAAACTTTTCAGGTATGAGAAACCTCTGAAGAGCTCTCATACTCTTGGAGGTCAAGTCTAGCCTTAATTTTTGTGTACTTTGGCTTTCACGCGATTTTATCTTGGGGGACTGTACATGTGGAGCATGGCATCATTGTCGCAGCAGTCCCAGGAGACCTGATGGCAGCGGCTTTGTTCCCTCTTTGGACCGCTGGGATGTACTGAGGGAACTACATCTGTGTGCCCAGATGGCACCCATATCCCGGGCAAAGTTTCTGTTTCAAGTGAGAAAAGAGATTTAGTCACATAAAGGGGTAATACCATCATACACACTCCTGATGTGAGAGACATACACAGAAACCCTCAAACAGCTTCTTTTTCCCATTCCTCACCCCACTGTGAAAGTGCTCTTTCATGTGGAACGAGAAAAATCCAAACCTTGTGTTTCTTGCAGTGTCCACTCCATGGGGATAAGCTTTCTTCCTTTGCTATATGATCTCATTTTTTTCCTGAAATCCTGAATTCCTGACCTGTTTGCTGGTGCTGACCTATTTACTGGTCTGCTGAAAGCAGGGGCTGCCCATGCAGTGATCTGATTTATGTGCCACCTTGCAGTCATGCTTCTGGAACTCTGGCAGTACACGCCCAGATTTGGATGTGACCAGGTTTTTTTTAGCACAAATTAATAAAAATGTGTCTTGAGTCCATCTGACATGGGTCCATGGAAAAAAAAGAAACAGTGAAGGCTGAGAAGCGGTTGGCAGGAATTGTTTCAAAATCTTCATTTCCTAGCGAGCTCATCATCAGCACAGGCAATGTAATGGACATGATTAAATAGTTTAGTCATAGGTAAAAGCAATGGGAACAGTGATCCTTCATGTTGTATCCAATTACAACATTCCTCCCAATGAGATTCAGTGCAATTCCCAATATTTCCTTTAGGAAATACAGGACATAAATAAAACATTCTGCTGTGTAGCAAACGGCAACGGCAAATTTTGTAAGAAAATGTAAGAAAGAATGTTTTTTGTTAGAAAATTTGGAGTGAATGCTCTGCTGTTCATTTGTGTTTATTCTTTCTCCAGGACAGCTGGACTCCCAGGATGTTTTTCCTTCCCCAACTCTTTCTGTGCCTCATTTGTTACATTCTCTAAACCTCACCTAAAAGAAAATTTCATTCATTACAACTTCATCACCTTTAATTTCTAAAAGGTCTGTCTGATTACACCCTTAAATACCTCGGGAGCGGCATCTCAGACTCTGGGAAGTTTTGGGCATGTTTCTCTTGTCTGGGTGGCATCCAGGGAACTGCTTTTACAGATGAATTGGTGACAGGTTTTTGCCTGGGCACAGCAGGGATGGTGCAGTTCTGCCTGGGGAATCCCAAAATACTGAGTGAACATTGCCTGGTGTTGCATTTCCTACCTTCAGACTCAGCAATGCCAGGTTTTCTCAAGGGCAAGGGGAGCACACTTCTGTATGCTTTCAATTCTACTCTTCCGAATTTATGAAAGGCATGAGATGAAGGAATATCCCAGGCTTTTTTGTTATCTTAGCAAGTTGATCTGTTTGGTGCCACCTGATGGCGTTTCATTAAGCGAACTGTTGGACATGGTTTTCCTAAGCCAGACAGAGGACGTCAGAAGCAGCCGATTAGGCTGACTCTTACTGCATTGCCTGACACTCTCCCCAGTCCAAATTCCTGTTCTTTTAAACCAAATTATTCCAAGTACAATTAGAATTACTGGCCCTATGGAGAGTTTATCCCAGCATAAAGCTAAAGGCTTTGAAACAAACCTTTTTCTTAAGTGTAGGACAAATGTGGCCTTTACTGTAGACTGACAAAACCCAGCAAATCTTATTTTTTTCTAGAGCTAGAAATGTGTGTAAATGACAGGGTTGGGATAGGATGGCAGGGAGGGGGTTATGGTTTCTTAGGTCTGTGTAGGAAAATCTGCTTTTTTTCCCGTTGTCTACTCATCCCAGCTGGTTTGTATCACCTCCAGTGGTTTGCAAGGATTATTTATGTCTACTACTTGTAAACCATTTTCCTCTGTGCAAATCTTCCCTCAAAATGACCTTTTCTTTATATACAGATTACTCAGCCCAGCATCCTCTCAGGCCTAAGATGCACTGTGACTGCACCCTCTGATCATTTCCCAGATCTCACATGTCTTGGTTTCCTTTCCTGAGGGTGAGCCTTATGATGAAAATTCATTGTCTGGCGTAGGGGTGTTATAAATGTGTTTTAAGAAGTGACCAAATGAACAGCAAAACCCAATGCTACCTGGTGCTAAATACTTCTTTTCCTAGATATCACAGAGTCCTAGAGTGGTTTGAGTGCTGCAGCTGCCTTGGCCAAAGTCTCTGTCCATCCTGCTTCCCAAAGAGACAGTCTGGGCTATCCCACCAGCCCCAGCCCCAGGTAACCAGCTGTACCCCTCCCTACCCTCAAACAAGCACTCATAACTCAGTAAATGGCACACATTAATAACATTCCTGGTGAGTGCCTGGGCTTGCAGGTTGTGACTCAACAGAGCAACTCCTTTCTCATTAGGTGCCTGGGAGTAGTTGGTATGTGCAGACCTACAGGGCAGAAAAGAAGAGATTGATGTGCTTGTGTCAGCCCTGCCCTCACCAAAGATGGGCTGCAAACGCTCTCGAGGCAATAGTGAAGCAATCTGGAGATAATATGTATAGTGGTAAATTAATTGCGATTTGAAGTTTGTTGGTTTTCCTTTACAAATCCCAAAGAAAGCAAGAGGCACTATGTGTAGCACAGATGGTGTATTGTCAGGCAAGGAAAGAATTAACAAAGCTTGTGAGGATTCAAATCTGGGTGAAGGAAAACCTCTTAGAGAGCAAAGGTGAGGGATGGATACTGAGAGAATCATTTAAAACTGATGATTTTTTCATTGTCTGTATGTCTGTATTGTTGTCTCCAGGGACATGAGCTTCTCCCCAGGGGTTTTGTGGAAACCGTGAAGAGTTTTATTTCTTTGGGGAAGAGTTTTCAGTGGACAAATGCACTTTTACCCTCACCCCCAATTTATCACCCAGTCTGCGCATTATCTGAGTGCTCTGGTGTTGTAGTGTCTTGGAGTCCAGTCTGTTTGGCTTCTTCCAAAATCTGCCCAAAGTACCCAAACACCACCGCCCACATGTCAGTGCCTGTGTGTGTTTGTGTGCAGAGCCTGTGTGATTTCTCCCTGTGATCGTCTCCTGGCTGAGGAAGAGGAGAGGCTTGTCACAGCAGGCTCCTCCTGTGCCTCTGCACATGGCCCTGCGAGGAGTCAGCTTTCGCTCACAGCTCAGAGCCATGAATCATGCTGAGCCTGGGAGCCAGCAGAAGCTCAGGTAGACATAATTAAGGCACTCTTAATTCAGGGGGCAGGTTCTTCCTCCCTATAACCTTACAGCAGAGGTGAATTTTGCAGTGATACTTCATATCCCATTGCTTCTGTCCTCCCTTAAAACACTTGACTTGTGGGGCACCTCTCAAAGAGTAACGTTTCATTTCTAAGTATTTTCAACCAAATGAGAAATTTAATTTATTACATTCAGGGACTCTTGAATAGAACTATTTTGCTTTCTCCAGAAACTTTAATAGAAGGACAATTTTTTTTCCAATGTTCCTGTTGCCTTTTTTTTTTTCTTTCATATCAAATGGAATATCTTCGTAAAAATTGATTTTAAGGTACTTTTAGATAATAACCAGGAGATGAAGGGAGGTAGTGGGCCAGTAAGGAGATGATTTGCTTCCAAGGCTGTTGGTACTGGCCATGTCTCCCCATGGCAGCCTCCCTACTGCACAGGGCATGGTTTCTGCCCAGGACACCCAGAGTGAATCCCCACCTGGACACCTGCAGGCAGCAGGTTCCCTCAGCAGGAAGGCAGACCTTCAGGATACCTTTTAACTGTTGGATGGTGGTGTTTCACCACGCAGCTCTCCAGTGCTGTCAGTAAACTTCCTTTGCTGAATGCTTTGCAAATGCAACTCCTTGTTTATCCTTCAGTCACACTGGTGATGGAGGTAGAAATGTGCTATTCCAGAGCTCTGCTCCTCAACCAATGAATGAATACTTTCACAAAGGAAAATACTTGTCAGTCTAATACTGTTGGCAACACTTTCCCACACTCCTATAATTAGACAGTTCCTAACTGAACTATGTGTAGGAGTCTGGCTAGGTCTGGAAATAATAGGTTTATTCTCTAGATGCCCTTCTGCTGTTCTACTCTAAGTGGGCACTGAGTATTTTTGTTGTTTACAGTGATTATTCATTCTTCTTGCATGCCTAGATTTCATCCACAGCAGCCTTGCTCCTGCTCTGTGTTTCCCCCCAGAATTACCATTGGTAGTAACCTGATCTCAGAATAAGTTTCTGGAGAAGCTGTAGAAGTTCAAGTGTAATCAGCTCAAAGTTGTTTAATAGGACATCTCACTGCAAATATTTGGTATTTGGGCAGGATAAAAAGATCATAGAATCATGGAATGCCCTGAGCTGGAAGGGACCCACAAGGATCATCCAGTCCAACTCCTGGCCTCGCACAGGACACCCCAACAATCCCACCCTGTGGATCCCTGAGAGAGTTGTCCAAATGCTCCTGGAGCTCTGGCAGCCTTGGGGCTGTGACCGCTGTCCTGGGGAGCCTGTTCTGAAGTACAGGACACAATTTACAATGCTGGAGGTCGGTTCAGGATATGAAATTGGTATCCCCAGGTTAAGAAGCAGAAAACAGGAGGCTGCATTGGGGGTAAAAATGCTCTTGTAGTGAGGCTGTCCCCTCTGTGAGAAAAGAGGACAAATCCATTCCAGGGAACTGGTGGTGCACTTGATAAAAATCCTCATTGGCTCATTTTTCATTCCTGACCTCAACAGGCAGTTAGAACATTGCATGTTGCAGCCTCCCAGAAGCTGGAGCTCCACAAGTTTTATGGCTGGCAGTTTCCTCTTGATGGTTCAGCTTACGGATGTAGAGTTGGATTTGAACACCAGCCCGGGTTTTATGAGTGTGTGTTGGGTTAAAGGCAGTGGAGTTGCACTGTGCACCTGATGGCGAGGCAGGACCAGGCCTTTATTAACAGGGATGTTATCAGGAACAGCAAAATCACTGGAGAAACACATCCAACCTTGCAAGTGCTGAGTTTTAGTTCTGGAAACCGTAAACTCTGCTGCTGCCATGAGGAAACACAGCTGCCCCCAGTGACCAGCCCATCCAGTCCCAGAGTGACAAAATCCTCAAATATTAGTCTCTTAATTCTTTCTAGGAATTTCTCTACAAATCTTAATGCCTTCCCTCTCAGTCTGCTCCTAAGAGGATGGGGAGTGCTACTGCTCTTTTTCAAATAGGTTACGGAGGCACAGAGGAGCTGAACTGGTTCTTGTCAGACATAAAATCTGCTCCGGAGTATGGAGACTTGGCTTTGATTTGCAAACCCCAGCCCTCTGCACTAACCAGGGCACAATATTTCCTTGTTCTTCTGCCTTCTGAAAGGGCCACTGAGGGTTTGGCTAAGAGCCCTTTTTAATAAATGGGGGCAAAAAGAGAAAAGAGAATGAACACTTTGGCTTATCAAGTGTTGTTTGCTGAAACTGAGCACTGGATTGTGACTCCCAGATCAGAGGTTGGCTCTGTTGTGTGTTTGTGTGTTGTCTAACACAGTGGATAATTAGTCCCAGTTGGGATACTTTGGATGTACAAATTATGCAAATATATTTACTACAAATAATAAAATCAGTTTAAAAAAATAGGTAAACTCTCTCCTGCTGTCTAAAACAGTTTTTCATTTGAGCCTCAGCATTTTCAGTTAAAACTGAAATCATTCATTCCATAGAGCAGCCTTTGCCTTCAGGTTCCCTAATCGTCTCCTCTGGGAAAATAATAAAATACATTTTTTCAATTATTTCCATTACAGTTTTTCTAGATAAAAGAGGGCTTATTCCCAGTCTTGATCTATCAATTGTTGCTTGATGTCTTCAAAACCCACTCTCATTCTGCTCAGGGCTGGCGTGTAATCAGTTGTGAACAGAAATGTTGCTCATGGGTGATGAAGCCAGTTAAAAATGAGCAGTCAAGAAGAGACTTAAGATGTTAAAAAATGCTTGGTCTGGTGTTTGCTGCCAGTGACCTGATGATGGCATCAGTTCTGGCCAGTGACATAAAATTTTTGAAAGCCCTTGTCCCCAGTCCCTCTCCAGCTCTCTTGGAGCCCCTTTAGGCACTGGAAGGGGCTCTGAGGTCTCCCTGGAGCCTCCTCTTCTCCAGATGAACACCTCCAGCCTGACTTTGTAGCAGAGATGCTTCATCCCTCGGAGCATCTTCATGGCCTCCTCTGGTCTCGTTCCAACTCTTTCACCAAATCATTGTAAATAAAGAGGAGAATTAACACAGCAGAAAACTAATTTCTGTAAGATTTCTAGGAAATGTGCAGCCAGCTAAAAAGCAAGTGAGACTGGCAAAGCTGACCCAGAGCTGGAACTGTATTTCCCTACTTGCACTGGGAAAGAAACACCATGGGTAACAATCAGGGGACTGACAAATAACATTTTACCAGGAGTAGTGTTTTTATCATTACAGGACATCGTGCTTTACACAGTGTGGTTTATTTAGTGAAAATGGATGATTACTGACACTCCAGTGTCCTCAGTAATACTGGTGTGGCTCTACAGGACTCTTCCCTTAGCAGGATGCATGATGGTCATTTCCCTGAAAGCTTTAGTGAATGAGTATTAGGAACAGTTAAAGAATATCCACAGTAAATTAATAGCAAATTTCTAATGGAAAATACTCCCACTGGAAGCCGTGGCACTAAGAAGTGAATGAAAAGGTAATATTAAGGAAAAAATAGCAACAAAAGGCAGCTTGATTTTGAGAAGCTGCTGAAGAATTAGTCACAGAAATTTCTTGAAAAAGTTTCAGTCGGTTCCCAGACAGTCGAAGAGCAACGTGACGCCTTTCACACTGCAGTCTTCTCACGAGTTTATTTGTGATTTCCCATCTACTTTTTCTCCAGGGCCCCATATTTTCCCATTTTTTCAGGAGCGCTGACAGCAGCTGCGTCCAAACTTTCAACATCAAAATGACGTGGATACAAATAAGGTACATCAATCCCACGACCCTTCACGTCAGGGAGCAAAAATGCTGGATAGCTCTTCTTTAAAAGCAGCAGAGCTGCTGCTGACCTGCAGAGCCCTTGAGACCCTCGTATCACTTACTCGTGGTGAGATGGAGCTCTTCTAACATACCCCAGGAGAGGAGAGGGGTTTGTCCTGGCACATCCACAAAAACCAGTGACGGCTTCACCTGTCACCCACTCTCCTTGGGAGCTTCCCAGCAAAACCTGGACTTCAAGGCTGGGTGGGGCTTGGAGCAACCCCGTCTAGTGGGAGGTGTCACTGCCCATGGCAGAGGGTGGAAATGAGATGAGCTTTAAAGTCCCTTTGAACTGAGACCATTTTATGGCTTTCTGAACTTGCCCCTACCAAATATCACTGCCAAAACCGAGGGGTTTATCCTTGCTTGAGCTGCTTGTTTTGGACTACGATTGGCACAGTTTAACTGCTGTGGAAATCAGACTCTCATCCCTAGTCCCTCGGATAGAGAGCTTATAAGGAAGCTGTTGTCACCTAAACAGAAGCACAGTTTGCACTGAAGTCACTTCTGAAGCCAGCTCTGCTTTCTCCACGCATGGCGCAACGATGTTGTTTTCAATCTAAAAGACTTCTACTACCCTTCAGGGAGGAGAGTAATAAGAAACACAGCAAAAGTCAATTCTTTTAGGGAAAACACGTGTTAGGATTTGTGTCTGCTCCCTGACAGCCTCCCTTGACATGAATGCAAAGAGGCTGCCAGGCATGGTGGTGAATGAGGGGATGCCTTAGAGATTTAAGACTGCAACGTACCAAAATAAAGACATAACAATTCCACGGTACACGCACCACAAAGCTCTCTAAGGGTAATTACACGGCAATCTGTAGGAATCCATAAATATCCTGCTGTCACATGTTATTTGTTAGCGAAATCTACAAAGTTTCAGAATAATTAAAGGATAGGTTACATGATATCTGTGCCCAGTGACTCAATAAAATCACTTTCACAGCTGCTTTGACATAACATTCACCTTATTTACAAAGAGATTGTTATGCTGAGACAGCTGGGAAACTGCTTTTAGTGTTGCCTGACTTTACATCTATTCATAACTGAGACCCTAATAGAAATCCTACTTACCCAAAATTCCCTGTGTGTTGAACAAGCTACAGAGAACATTTTGGGAGTGCTGTCTCAGGGCTCTGTCAGTGAAAGCACTCGGTGCTTTAAGTTCCACAGTTCTTCCTAGTTCTCCCTGATACTTCTCCAGAGGAAAAAGGTCTGTCAGGTCAGAGAATATTCTCCATTATTTAAAGAGGAGCCGCTTCCCTAAGATTGAAGTACAAGCCTGAAGCACCACTCATAATGCCACTGCTGTGAGCCATGAAAACCCTGTCCCTTAATAAGAAACACTGGGAAAAGCAGGTAGAGCTGTCAAGAGAAGCACTCACATGACCAGAAGTTTAAAAGTGGAATAAGGTGACGCTTTGATTTTCTCTGTTCTGCAGAGGTTTTCATGCAGGAAGATTGGGGGATGCTGAATTTCCCAATCTCTTGTAGTAAGGTACCGTCCAGGCTCACTGTTGTGTGTCCTTTGGAGGAGAGATCTGGCAAGAAGAGCAGGAGCACAGCAAAGCTTCAGGGCTCACATGGCATTTTTAAGGAACTTTAAGTCTCCAGAGTGATTTCTTAGATGTTGCATGGAGTATAAACTAATCCATTTTAATTGAGATTGCAAAGAGAGCCATTTAAAAAACCCTTGAAATACTGGGGTGAGGAGCCCAGCGATGTAGAAAACATTGTGATGCTCAGAGCATTCCTGGTGTTGTGTCTGCATATTCATCAGGAGGCACATTTGCCTGATCAGCAGTGATCAATAACCCATTACCTTTGGAAAGCGAGCAGAGGACACGAAGCAGCCTTTGAGGTGATGCAGGAACATGATTTCTGTCTAAAAAACCCCTCAAATTCTGTTTCCTGGTCTAACAGATAGCAGTGATCAGATGGGTCTGAGGTGTTGGTGAGGCACAGGAGCTGTGAGAGGTTCATTTTTGCAAATCCTCTCCGCTTCTGGTGGGTGGGAGTTTTATAAACTGATGTTCTGAGGGGGGTCATTATGCTGTGTTTCAGAACAAGAAGGCAGCACACTGAAGGCAATCACAGCAACGTGCCTGTGCTGTGCATCTCAGCTCAGGGCTCCAAGTGCCTCGGGAAGAGATCCCAAGCTTATGCATTATTCATCTGCAATAACTATCTTTTAAAATGTAAGAGGTAACAACAATCAGTGCTCATTCACCACTGCCATCATCCTTAACAAGGACCAGCCCTGTGATTTCACTGCACAAGAATATTCCTGGAATCCCTCTCCTTCTCAGGCTCTTACAGAAATGCAGTGAACAGTGAAAAAATGGGGCTGGTAATGCATATCCTTTCCCTGGAACTTCCTCAGCATCATGACTATTTCCAGTGGTGGAATCTGCTGAAAACTTTGTGAGCTGAAGGGCTCCAGTTAGAGAATTGTAAGTCAAAATTACAAAAATATAAACTCCCTTCCATTTGTGATGTATGATGGACATTTCCCTGCTTTTCTTTCAGCTAGGTACATTGTACAAGCTGGCTTCTGAGGATAAACACAATTATCTGTGGAAATAATGGAAAAATGGATTTAGGCCATGTGCTTTTGTTGCTTGGTTTAATGATTCTGAGGTATGTGTCACATTCTGAAAGGCTGCATTTCCTTTTTGGCTTGTATTTTATCAGCTAGACCCATTGCTGCTGGCACAGATATGACTGTTAGACCGAAAATGTTGTGAAAGATCAGGAGGAATCACAGCCAGGGACTTTGAGACATCCATTAACCCAGTATCACACTGGCGAGAAGTTGTTATTTCTCTTTCCTAACCGGAATAAAGAAAATCGAGGACAACACCAGTTGGAGAGATGATAATCCTGGGTGAGGCAGCCCTGGCTGGCTGGACTCACTCTGTTGAGGTGCTGGATTTTAACTTTGAATATGGATGAGACACTTAGGTTTGCAGAGCTGTTTTCTTTATGTGAGGATAAGTGAGATGCTGCTGGGATACAGCATTTCCCCCTTACGCTCTCAAACGTTTCACAAAGACTCAGACATCATCACTGTCCCCCAGTTATATGAGCAAGTGTCCCTCAGTTCATCAAGCACAGAGAAATATTACCTGTGCCGCTGCCATTGGTGAAATGGATTGCAAGAGGAAGGCATAAAATAAGATTTTGACAGCAAGGGAGAGAAAGAGATGAAAAAGAAAATCTGATTTTCTCCAGAACATGCAGATTATTTTCTAAATCTTGAAAAGTGACTATTTCTGGGGAATACAAATCAGGCAGCACAAAGGAAGAAAAATAAGTTAGATGCACAGCCAGGTAAATTTGGTTAACTGAGTACATCAGCTGAGTACAGGTGCCTCTTGTTCCCTAAATGCTGTGTTTGTCCCCCTTTTCCATGCACACCTTGAGTCACAGGTGAGGGCTGTAACTCAGGGCTTGAGGCTGCTGTCATTTGCACCTTTAGCACCTTCAAAGTCACCACAGTTTGATTATGGACATTGTTTTTCTTCGTTCTTTTATCAGTAACACTGGCCTAAATTAGAAGTTTTCCCTGAGCCACAGAGTAAAGAGGCTGCTGCAAGGGATGGCAGTAGTGCAGCTGGAGGGTTGGATGGGGTCAGTGGTGGTGAGTGAAGCTCAGCAGGGATAGAATCAGAATCATAAAGGCTGGAAGGAGCTTTTAAAATCATGAAGTCCAGCCATTAACCCAGCCCTTCCAAATCTACCCCTCCTTCCATCCCCTTAGCATTCAGTGGGGTCTGTGAGCAGCAAAGTTAAGAACAATTTTGAGAGTTGTGCACTGCTGAAGAAGAGATTAAATAAGATTTTCATTCTGTTAAATATGGAATTCCTAGGAATCTAACCAGATGAAACCCTGTTTTATTTTCAAGTATTTATTTTCACCTTTCTCTCTGCTAATGCTTCATCACAGAAATTTTGGTGACTCAAGGAGTCTCAGCTCATCTGCAGCCTGGCGAAGAAGCAGTGCAGTCTGCTCAGGCTGAACAGCTCACACCCAGATTTGGGGGCTGTAATGAGGAGCAGAAGAAGAGTTTCTGTTCCTCCAGACAGGGATATGAATAAAGCCTTTCCCAAGGTACAGAAAGGAATGTCCTTGTGTCCTGCTGGGACCACCCATGGTCACAGCTCATCTTCTCAGCAAGACAAGACTCGCTGCCTTGAGGAGCACATTTTGAGGAGCATTAAGAACTAACAGCTTATAGCCACTGAATCAGACTGAAGCCCTTCAAGGCTCCTAAGAATTAATATTGAAGCTGAAATTCTAAAGCTATGAATTAATTTTCCATCAGGGTTACAGTGCAAGAGCAGGTAAACCCACGCTCTACTCTCCAGTCTGCTTGAACCTCACCCTCCTGCTTTTTCCTCCAGAAAGCTTTGATAAAAGCTGTTTGCAGCACTCCTTCAGTGTTTGTAAAGTACTGCTTATGGTCTGCCTTACTTTTTTGGTACCTTTTACTCTCTGTCGGAAGGTCTTTGCAGCAGAGTTGGAATGGACCTTAGAGATCATCTCATTGCACCCCCTGTCATGGGCAGGGACACCTTCCACTATCCCAGGTTGCTCCAAGCCCCGTCCAACCTGGCCTGGAGCACTTCCAGGGATGGGGAGTCCACCTGCTTTTGAATGCCTTGCCCAGTATTTCAGTGGATAAGCATTGTACAGAGTAGGTACAAGCAGGTGGGCTCCTGACCCCAATGAAGTCGATACACCCCCCTACTCACTCTGTGCAGGATCATTTTTGCTGTGAAGATAATAATGGTTATGGTGTGGTTCCGTAACTTGGCAAAATGAAAATGCTTTCAGTTTTAGTTACAAGCCTTGATGCCAATGCCACTGGGGGAAAAGGAAGTCACAGTCTCCCTGATTTGTTGGTGGAAAGCTCATATCCTGTGCTGTCAAGTGACATGCTTCCTATCCTTTTGGTTTCATGGCTTTGGAGTCCTTTTAGGGTGCCAGCTGACCTGATGATAGAGGTTCAGCTCGTTTCCTACATGTCCCCAGAATAAATGTCCAAGAAAATGGAATTTAATAGATCAAGGAAAGATTAATGTAGCAGTAAATGGGCAGAGGCAGAGGAATGCCTTAGCAAGCTGCTGTTCTCTCATCTTGACTCTCTCATCAATACTTTTCAATCTACAGTGCTGAGAGGGATATCACTTTTAATGCCCTAAGGTCACTAAAACCTCACATGAAATCTGTAATCCCTGAGCTGACAGCACAGCAAATGATTTCTCTATTGGTCTTTATAACTGTAATTGCCACTGAACAGAATCTTTATATATTTCTCACTCTAAATGATGTGACTGATGACACGGATGGTCTCTGTACAAAGATAAACCCGATGGTTTCTGATGGTGTGAAGCTGATGAACAGTGCTATCTGTTGGCTTTTATGTCTTTCAAAAACAATTTCTTGCCAGATGGTCTTCTGAGATTGTACAATCTTCTCCTCTATAGTTGAGGTAACATTGACACTGTAGCATAAACCTTAATTTCCCAGGTATTGTAACCCATAACCACATAATGTGAAAAAAAACCAACAACCTAAAAAAATCTCTAAAAAAGAATTTTCCGTGTTGTAGTATAAAACAGAAAAGATTGCAGTGCTGCAGAGTTGTGTGGGTTTGTAAAGCTACTGATTTGTGGGGTGTACGTGGCTTAGGGTCTAATTAACAAGATGCTGAGATTTTTATTAATTTATGTCCTCATTTCATACGTGCTCTGGCTCATTCCTGTCTGCTGAAGAACTGTAGTGTCTTAACAGCTGTTCATTAATTTCTTTCAGGTCATGGAGACTGCAAGGATGGGGCAGCCACAACTTCTCTGGGCAGCCTGTGCCAGGGCCTCACCACCCTCACAGGGAACAGCTTCTCCCCAGTATTTATGTAAATCTCTCCTCCTTTGGTTTAAAACCATTCCCCCTTGTCCTGTCACTATCTGCCCATCTTTCCCCCTCTTCACTGCATAATTTAGCTTGGCAGTGCTTCTGGTGTCGTGAGTGCAGCCACTTTTTAGCTGCTTTTTTAGCAGAGGAACAGAAATGTTCATTTTAATCAGGAGCAAGTGGGAAATGGCTTTTCTTGGGTGCCCTCTGCAGTGCTGAGCTCAGCAGGAGCAGCACAGCTTTCCTTTATGGGTAAAAAATGCCAGCCTTTGAACTGCTTGTCAGGTAGCAGAACTTTCACGTTCTTGAAAGACTTTTTTTGTCTTTTCTTCCTTCCCAGCATTGTCTGCACACATTTCTCAAATAGATGTGAAAGCAATGGGCTGGATTATGGGCCGGTTGAGCTGTTACTTTTGACTCAATAAAGATATATTGATTTATAGCAGCTGAGAATCTGGTTTTATACAAAATTTATTAACAACTAAACCCCACCAAAATTGCTGAGTGTGCTCCTACTGATCCTTGGTTGTTTCAGTGAAACAAAAGAGCAGCTTTATTGTCAACAGCTTTATGCATCTCTCCTGTCTAAGATGTGTTCCAGAGTTTTGTGAAAAACTCTGTCTTTAAATTCTCTTTCACTGAGGCCCAGACTTTTATATCCCCTGGTAATTAGAACAAATCAAATTAATACATTCCCTACAAAACAACACTCCAAATGTTTTAGATAAAAAGTGATTTGGGGTGGAAGGCAAGTAATTTTCCAAAGGAGACAACCACCAGTACAGAGCAGCACCGAGCTAACAGAAAATATGGTTGTTTTTAGAGCAAATACCATCTGTCATAAAGCCATGGGAAAACTCTCAGCAATATCATAAATGTGACCGTGGATGAACTTGGAGGAGTTCTCCAGAACCTTCCCAACATGAGGAGAAAAGCCATTCCAGGGAAATCTCTCATCTTGAACCCAAGTGGAAACTCCGCGAGGAAGTATTAATTTCTGGCAAAACGTTCAAAGCAGTTGAAAGGTGAGAAAGGAAAACAGCATATGGGGATGAAGCAACTCCAGGGATTTAAACACCAAACAGGAACAGAGGTAGCTCCACAGTCAACAGCACGACTGACACAGCAACCAGCCAGGAAGCCAGATGCTGTGGCTGTAGAAAATATCTTCCACCGCTTGGCATTTGACTCCTCTAGCTGCCAAGGACAATGGAAAAAATTCGCATGTGGGAAGTCACACCACAGGATCCAGAGGGCAATTTTATTTGAAGAGAGCTGGGTTTAAAAAAAGCACGGCTGCTTCTTTTTTTTTTTTGGGGGGGGGGGGGGAAGGAGAAAGGCAGGGGAGCTTTTGTGCAGGGGAAATAACGCTCCAGTGTTTGTTCTTGTCATTCCTGGCCAGGGTGATGTGTTTGGGTGCTCAGGTGGCAACCCCAGTGCAAGGTTTGACACGTGACAGGTTGCCACCACTGATGGGCACCCATGGGTGGTGGCACCTGAGGAGCAAGGAGCAAAAATCAGCTGAAGGCAGTTGTTGGGGTTTTTTTTGAGAAATGAAAACACAGCAGTTCCTGGAGGAGTCCCACTTTCCCGTCCTGTGTGCAGGCAGACACCCAAGGCTTGCTTTTACAGGGGAGGCTGGGGGTGTCAGAGCCATTAAAAGTTCAGTGGGGCTTAGGCAGAGACTTGGGCTACACCTGTGTAAACTGAGGCTTTATCTCAATCTTCAGAGAGGTTCATGTGTGTACTCTAGCTGCCACAAGCAGGTCAGGCAAGAATCCTGTATTTTCTGAGATAAGACTATAATTCACTCTTTTAAAAAAGCAGAGAAAGGGTGGTCTGAGGTTTGGAAGAGTCTATTTTCCAAAGATGTGGGAGAGCCCTTTTTATGCTCTCATACATGCTCCCTCCCATATGCCTGCATTGTTTTTTTTAATGAAAGAGAAAGCCAAAACAAAACTTTGATGATTTTTCTTGCCCAAAAGAAAAACTCATTTGAAGAAGATTGTGATTTGCAGTGGTTCTGTTCCTTCTGTGGGTAAGAGGCTGGACAGCTGAGCCCAGTGGGGGTCACATCCTCTGTCTGTGTGTCCAGCAGCACCACCTGAGCTTGGGCAGCATGACTCGAGCAGGTTCCTGGAGAAGGACAGAGAGACAACTCGTCTAAAATAAAATAATCCTATTAGCTCATTGTCTGGTTTTGGAGGCTTCCCCACTTAACCCCAGCTTTGCAGGAGGATGCTTATTCCTGTGATTCAGCAAAGGATTTTGCTGTCATAAAGCATAAAAGCTTAGCACTGTTCTCATTGTTTTTGTAATCACACTTGGGTCACATGGTTTTAATTACTAGTCTGCATTAATGGAGAGTGGCTAAATCTGTTCTTTCAGTCACCAAAGAACAAGAAGCTTGGCAAGGAGACTTTCTACTGGCAAGTCCCCTGCTCCTACTGGGAAAACTGTAGCAGGAGGATGTGTCCTTTAGACCAATTTAAACTAAGTCTTTATCTTAATCTGCAGAGGGATTCATATTTGAACTCCCTCTGCCATGAGAAGGTCAAGCATGAATCCCTTATTTTCAGAGATAAGACTGTCTTGCAAAGCCCCTGCTGTGGCCTGGGATTGAATCCAGTGTGGACTGCCTACTGTGTCCAGCTCTGGCTATCTAAAGACTACAAAGAGATCACACACTCCCCTCCCATGAACAAATATGAACCAAAGGCAGAAAAGAGAAAACGTGTCCAACATAATCAAAAAAACTATGAATGCTCCCAGCCCCAGGCCTCGTCCCTGGATGACTCTCAGCCAGGTTTTGGTGATCAAAGCAAACTGGGTTTTTCGTGGCTAGAAGAGAGATGGATCCATGGGGATCCATGGATCTCCTGGGAGAAGGAAGATGGGAAATGATAGGAAATGCTTTGGGACCACGTTGTCCATGGTAGCTGGGGTTCTCTGAGCCCAGGGAAGGGAGTTTCATTAAGGGGAATCCCGAGTTGGTTCAGCTGTAGAACTCACCAGCGTTTACTGGAAGCCCAGAATTATGAAGACACTCATAAGTAAGGAAAAGGAAGAAAGGAGGCACAGATCTCTCATGGATGTTTTTCCACAGTTGATCTTTGTCCACTAAAATGGCCGGAAAACAGCTGGGCATGTAAATTGGAGGTGTTTGGCATCTTGTTTGCACTGGATATTTCCTGCCTTTTGCTGTGCTTTCCCACCCTGAATGAATGTTTTTTTGGCACAGGCAAACTAAAACACATAGTAGAAGATTAGCATTAGTACGTGGCCTTTTAATCTCTCTCCTTTTCTTTCCCATGTAAGGAGAAAAATGCATTTAGGAAAACATCATTCTCCCTCATTAATTTTATGAAATATTCACCTGGATTAACAGAACTGCTGCTAGAAATTAAACTTGTATTCTGTGCTTCTCCGTGGTGTCAGTCCCTGTAATCCCTCTGGAACCATTCACCAGTCAGCCCATGGCCTGTCCTGGTAGTTTCCAGAGCAGTGCTTTCATTAGCTGCACTAATCAATCTTTCACCTAATTTATTACGTGTTTGTGCTGCAAAGGGAGGCTCCTGTGAGGAGCACTGAGACACCTGGCAGGTCTGTGAGCTCTGTGGCTTCTCCCACGGGTCTCTCCTGTGTCTCCACCTGAGAGATGCCTCCAGCACAGGCTCTGGACCTCTGCTCATCCCTTCTGCCATTCTCTGCCAGGAAAAAGAGCTACAGAGGTGATACCCAGCAAGAGGAGCAGCAGTACCACCACATCTCTGGAGTGCTTCTTTCCCACCCTCTAGCACTGAACGCAGATTTATCTGAGGTTCAAAGCACTCACTGATGATTTTGCACAAAGCTTCCATTTTTTTCCTAAGAATAAAGTTATATTCTGTAAATTGCTAGTCGTTGGAGGTTTTTATGATCATTTCATCACTACCCGACACAGACACCTTCCTTGTGACCTGGTGCCAAGACAAGCTTGAAAGACTTACCCAATGCAATTAAAACTCAAACTTTATAGTGAAAGGCCCATTAAAAATTCTGTTTGCTCCTCACAATTTCAGCCAAGCAGCAGCTTGACATGTGTGTAGCCTGTTTTCTGAGCAGGTTTTCCAGGGAGAGGAAGATGTGCTGTAGAAATGTCAGTGCAAGCAGGACGTGTTTCCAGTGCTGCTTGCTGGAAACCCATTAGCCCAGTGGCAGTGGAATGACAGTGTGTAAGTATTTCTCTTGATGGGTATGGGCATGAAGTGGGATGGAAAGGATCAGCCAGGACTCCACGTTTGTCCCTGGATCCTTTCCTGTGTGGGATTGCAGTGGGAGAATTGCAGAGGTCCACAGCAGTGAAGGAGAAGGTGGTTATGTCCTCAGCAGTTCCACACAGATCTACTCAGCCATAAGCTGGTAAAAACCAACAAATACCTCCAGAAGGGAGAGTAAAAAAGCCAAACCACACGGGAGCTGAATAACAAGTCAGCTAGACTTGAAGTTTAGTGTCACCAGCACCCTGACAAGTGTCACTGCCCTGTTCCTGTGCAGCTGTTTCCTGGCTCACACGTGAGCTGTCACCAGCAGACACGGGAGCCACGAGCCAGCTGCAGACCCTGGCTGGGTTTGCATTTCCTTCTTTTATAACAGACTGAAAAGCACAGAGAGTTTCTGCTCCCTAGTGCAGTACCTGTCAGTGACTTCACTCGGTACATCAAGGAAGAAAAATGGTGTTTATAGTCCCTCAGGACAGGAAAGTGGGGGTTTAAATCATTTTGCTTCTTTTAACTCCTCTGATTTTTCCAGCACGGATGAAAGAAAACAACGCATCAAATATTAATAAGAGAAAGATTTTGAATCGTGCTTCCACTCCATGTGCTCTTGAAATTACGTGACACTTCCCTCTCCACCATCAGAGTCCTGATGCTTCCAGAACAGCCATAACCCGTACAGAGCGTGTGGGAATTGTTCTGACAGGAGGAGTCCCACTGAAACATGAACATCCTTTTTATTAGGCTGCCAGGAAGCATGTAAATAGCAGGCAGCACTGCCTGTGTTGTACAAGTGTGTACGGCAACAGAGAAATTAGATATTTCCAAACAAATATTAAAATTTCTTCACAGAAAGGGTTGTCCAGCCCTGGCACAGCTGCCCAGGGCAGTGGTGGAGTCCCAATTCCTGGAGGGATTTAAAACCTGCCTGAATGTGGCATCTGGGGACATGGATCAGTGATGGCCTTGGCAGTGCTGAGGAATTGTTGGACTCAATGATCTTAGAGATCTTTTCCAAGGGAAATGATTCTGAGATTCTGTGGTAACACTTGGTGCTGGGAAATGTGACACTGTACTGGGAACTGGACAATCTTTGGAGACGTGGAAAATGGGATTTTGGAAGCAGGCCTCTTAGCAATTCAGGGGCGTGCCAAATGAGGGTGGGCATCAGCTCATTTCAGAAAGTACAGGGTGCTGCTGAGGAGGGACAGGTGGAAGGAGAAAGGAGTGAGAGGGCAAAGGTGAGGTTTGCTCAGGAGGGCAAGAGCTGCTGGACGTGAGCTCAGGCGTTTGTGCCCTGATTTGTGCCTTGGCATGAGGTGAGAAACCATCTGCAGGTGCCACCAGGGCACCCTCTGCTGAGCCTGGGGCTGCCCATGTGATCTTGCAAATGCATCAGATCTACCTGATGGGAAACATTCACCCAGTTCCTCATTCAAGAAGGAAACCTTTAGGTTCAGGACTGCAAGATCCTGTTAACAATGGGTATGTGCAGTATGTGATGAGTGATGCTTTTAGGACTACTTTTGAGATTTATGGTGTGTACTGAATTCATTTCATCACCACACAGTTCGTGTGGTTTTCTACTGCATTTAGCTCAAAGCTGTGGTTGCAACTGATGGAGGGTGCAGGCTGTGAACTGGGAGAGATGTGAGGAAACAGAGATGCAGGAGAAAAATGGCATTGAAGGGGGCAGAGCACTTTGTTAGGTATCACAGGAATCAGTAATTTTACAGCAACATGACTGGAGGCCTTGGAAAGGAATTTGGAAACCTTCATAAAAAGGGAAGAGTGAAAGAGAAGAGGAAATAAAAGAAGAGCCCCTGAGCTGTGCAGGAAGCCCGTCTTCCGTGTCTGTGAACAGCCTCTGATAAATCACCTGCATTTCCTGCACAGGCTCTGGCCAGCTGTGCAAGGGACATAAATAAGTTGTTCTCCACCGGCGTCCTTTGGAATGACTTAGTCATTTCCACCTGAAAGAACAAGAATAAAATGGGAAAACAAATGAGGAGGAGGTGGTGGGGACAGAGCCGGTGCCTGTGGGGCTGTGGTCTCTTCACGCAGAAAGGAGGTGCAGATCCCTCTTCTGCACATCCTGCTGTCCCCATTGCATCCCGGTGTTCCCTGCCAGGAGCTCCAGCGTGCTGATGAACTCCCTCAGCTCCCCCAGGACAGACAGACAGAAACAGCAGTTTCTGACTGACGTTCCCTGGTGTTGCCTCTCCGCACGTCGATCTGTGCATTGGAGCACACGGCTGACAAGGAGCCATGGATCAGAGGACTCGTGTGCCTCATTACCCCACGGACACACAGCCCTCCAGCTCCAAACCTCAGCTGCTGCCGGATTTCCCTCAGCTCACCATGGTGCTGAGCTCCTCAAAGCAAGGAAAATTGATGGTTTATCATCACACAGTTCTCTGCTCCCTGTCACCATCAGCTGGAAATGAATTTTTCTGACAACACAGGAACCCAGCCCTCCACCCTCCTGAGTATCTGTTTGCTAAAGTGAAAGAAAAACAACATTTTATCCTGGAATGGTGCTTTTGGCTGCTGTAGAGAGCACTTGGAATTTATGGGGAAAGGCAAACAATGGCCTTGTCACTGATGGATGTGGGAGCTTCTGTTGCTGGACTTTAGGTGTGGGATATGCACCAGACTTCTGGTGAATGTGTAGAAACACATCCCCACACTGCTGAATTTGAAATACAAGAATACATAGTCCTCTACCAAGCCTGGAAATCTTTTCAGCATCTACTTGTTTTTGACACATTTACCATAAACAGGCCGGCAAAGTCTTCTGTTCCACCATCCCAGCAGACGGGGCAGGTAGTTTGGGGCAAGAAAGAGATAAAAACACTGCTGTCAAATATATTTTGGATCATGCCTGCAAGCTTTCCTCTTTATAAAGATGTTCTGTAACATCAAGGAATAACCTTAATTCAGGCTACCTGGTTAAGAGGTGGGGTTTTTTAATCAAAAGTAGGAGGTACAATGCCAAACCCCAAACTATCACTGATGTCAGTGAAAGGAATTCACTCTATTAAATGGGCCATGGAGAACATTGTGGGTCCAGAGGCTTTATACAGATATGGGAATGGAAACTGTTGCAGAAAGATCCTACTAATAATTTCAGGCGTAGGAAGCAAAAAACTTAGCAATTAGGGAATCTAATTAATGAGGATCTTTACATAATTAAATTAATGCCCTGATTGTGGTAAAATGTCACATTAACATTTCATTGACATTCATATTTACTAATAGGACAAGTGTTAAATAGTGACGCATTACGAGGTTTTCAGGACACTTTTAGAAACAAGTGGTGCAGGAATTTGCTTTTCCATCATCACCTCCGTGGGCAGGGCACACAGTGACAGATGTGAATGCCCACATCCTCTTCCTGGGAGTAATTTTGGTTTGCTCTTTGACATTAGAGAAGTCATTACACTCTCTGTGCACAGCCAAGCCATTCCAGCTTATTGCAATACCCAGCTTTCTACTGTGCAGCACTGAAGTCTTTATACATTTTTTTAGCAGCTGGAGAAAAGGAGAGTATGTGGTTAATCAGAGTTGGATTTTGTTGCTGCAAAGTTACTTAAATACCTTATTCCTTCTTGGTTTTTTTTATGTTAAGAATTTCACTGGTGACCAGTGTGGAGGAGAAATATTTTTGCCATTTCAGTAAATTGTAAGTAACATGCTCTTGTTGTCTGGGGAGATTAAAACCTATAGTGAACGAAAACTAAACAAGCATTTCTAAATCCACCTGAAGGGAGCAGGAAAAAGACTCTGAAGTTACAGCAGATGTAATCCCTCCTTTGATATTCATATGTTTAATCACTGGGATCTTTCAGGATTAGATCCCATGCCTGGAACAATTGTAACAGGCTTTGGAAGAAAAAAGCCTCTGGCTTTTGGAGAGCCAACATGACACAACTTTTTCCCACAGCCCTGTCTTTGCACCCGCTTTTCTCTGAACAAGTTGAATGCTATTGATTAAGAAACCGATGTTTCAACATTCAAATAAGGAACAGGGATGCTTGCAAGCGTCTCTGGGCACCTATCTTCTCTTTCTAGGGTAGGAAAGCTTAATTGTCTTATTTATCATCTAATCCTATAGCACAGTGCATCACAAATATGAGGTGCCAGCTATAGTGGCAGAGGCTAAAGTTACAGCTGCGTCTCTCTGGCCTCCCTTCTGAAAACAGGACTGAGACAAAATCTGATTTCAGGTCCATAGGAAAAGGCCCAGATTCTGAACAAGAAAGTACATGCCTCATCCAGGAACCTGGCATGAGGTTTAACATGATTTGTTTGATGCAGAATCTAATCTCTTATAAATTTTACTTAATTTCCAACATCTGCATCACAGCTTTGAGGGACAGATAGTGAAGTACTCAAAAAAAACCCACAAGAAAACAATTTATTGTATTGATTTTAATGCACAGCTTGACAATTTTAAGGTCACTTGCTAAGTCAGGAACAGACTGTTGGAGAGGATCCAGCTCTCATGTGGTTGGGGCTGGTGCGTGTGCAGATGGTGTGGTTCATAAATCTCGTGTGTAAAGCGTGTGACAAGTGCAGAAACGTTAATTTTTCTGGTTTGCCTCCTACCTTGGGCTACATTTAAAAGGAAAATGGCACAGGTTGCTCAGAGAAGCTGTGGCTACCCCATCCCTGGAATTGTTCAAAACTGGCCTGTGATTTTATTGCTGAACCTATGCAAAAACCTTGGTTTTTAGGTAATATGAGGCTTTCTAACTGGAGGTTAAAAATGCTGATATAAATGAAATCGGGAAAGGAGTAGGTCTATAACCTGATTCAGGAATTGTAGTAAACTGAATTTAGCAGAAACGTTACTAAGCATGGATCACACACTTCAGTGAGACTCCCACAGGCTTCTGCATTTGTGTGACGAAAATTTGGTTGCTTCTGGCTGGTTGGACCTGCCTTAGGGTAACATTACTGTTAGTAAGAAGGATTTAGAGGAGGTGGAGAGGACTGAGTCTGCCACCTCTGCCCAGTGGTGTGGTGTTGCCTGATGTGCATTTCCCAGTCCCTTCTCCACTTCATGCCTTCACTGATAACTCATCCATCACTTTTCCTTAAGAAACCCCTAGGAACCACTGGAAGCACCCACTGTCCGGAAGTTCCCCTTGATATTCAGCCTTAACGTTTCTCTCTGAAATCCCATCTCATTATTTTCATTTATAACCTCCTGAAACACCTTGAACAGTTCTTTCCCATCCTTTCCATTTTCAGACACAGGCAGGCAGATACTCACACTCTTCTCAGCATTTACCCAGCCAGGCTGTTCAGAAGTTTCCTTTAAACTCTTGTCAAAAGTCTCTGCTTCTGTAAGTCCTGTCTCCTTCATCTTCAGCAGGGTTTTGGGTGCGGGAGAAAGTCCGGAGGAGAAGCTGTGCAGTAAAGAGAGAGCACAAACCGTGTGTCTTTTTGGGGAAAGGGGGAGAAGTAGAGGAAGGCAACCAGCAAGAAGTGGTCTGTGCTGTTTCTTTAATAAAAGCTTGTGTTGGAAAAGAACTTTTTGGTTCTGTCGTGCTCTTGTGAAGCCCTAAGGGGCAGGTTCCCCCACAGAACAGTTGCTGCAGGAGCTTCATGCCCTCACTCAGCTCCTACTTGATGGTGGGGATGTTTTTTAGACCCTGCTAAGCCCCCGCATCTGCACTCACTTCCCAGCACGTCCTGTCCCCACTATGAGATGGCATTTCCTTACTGGCAGCTGGTTTTATCTGCTTCTTGCAAATTGACCTTCCAAAAGCTCATTTGAGGAGCTACAGTGGAAAAACCGAAGGTTTCAGCCAAATGGTGGTTGGCTTTTGTGACTGAACAAAGGAGTCAGCCAGGTTTTTGTTGTTTGAATGTCCTTGTCTGAGTTCACAACTTGTAAACCAATTTCCCTTTTCCAAACTAATTCTTCCTGCAGGGGCTCGCACTCAAAAGCTTTTGTTCCGACTGCTGGGGAGTGGGAAGGCTGAGGTACCACGGAGGTACCTAAGTGCCTAATTGCCACCAATTTCAATAGGAGCTGCCCTAAATGTACCTCGAGGGATGCATATCAAAGACAGACAGTTTAAAGGGGATTGCTCTCCGTCCGAGTTGATAATCTCCTTAGTTCCTGCCAGCCCTTCTTTTTTTTTTTCTTTTTCAAAACATTGAATTCTTTCCTTTTTCTTGCTGGCCGGAGAACCTGAAATGCAAAGGGGAGGGGAACGGTGAGGTTGGCAAAAGCCAGCTTCAAAACCTTCTGAATCCTGGAAGGGGAAGAGTCTGTGCAAGGGGCGTTTGCTGCAGCAGTTGCATTACCCACTGATTTAGAAGGTCCCTGCACATCTAACACGTGCTCAGCCTCCTCTGAAAGAATTTGCTCTTGGTCTTTGCTCTCAGCCCATATTGTCTCAGCCTTCAGAGCACATCAGCTACATTTTCAAAGTGCCTTGAATCAGTTTCCCCTGTCACAGAGGTATGAAAATAGCAATGAATTCCAGTGATCTCCTTGCAGCATTTAGCAAGCAGTGTCACTACAGCTCGTTCCTTAAATTTCCCACACAGGATGCCAGGCACTTCCTGAGCCCATATGTTACAACTATCAGGTAGAAGCTCGTGACCCAGAGTTCTCCTCCTCTAGGTACAGCAAAGCCAGAATAGGATCAGGACAAATTCGGTGTTGGTTAACACATCTCCACAAGTAGGACATGACAGCGTCAGCCGGGCTGCTCCCGTGGCTCTGCAGATCCTCCACGGTACCGTGGGGATATGTTTGCATGACAGCCCCGTTCCCTGCTGCAATGGGAGATGCGCCAAGTGCCATGTTATTTATAAAAACCCCACTCTCGCATGTAGGTCTGTTATGGCAAGTCCCTGACATTCAAGGTATGTATCTATAATTACCTCAGAGTGGTGCCCCGCTTTGCTAAGGCAGAGCTTCCATCCTGTTAATGCATCTGTACTTCAAAAAGCCCGGAAGGCATCACCACACTGAGAAACTGGTGCTTGTTGCTTTGTTAGGAGCTGCTCTGACTTTAAATTCAAAGCTAAAACATCTATTTGGAAGCAACTGGAATAGTGGGGATATTTTAAAATATCTGGCTTGCATCCACCTTCTGGCAAGACTGCTGATCAATTAGAAATGCAATTACCTACTCTGACTCGGGCTAGCATATAATTAATTAACCTGATGAAGTCAGACAGTCTACATCCATCTCTAATGTAGAGTAAATCTACACAAAACCTACTTCGCATCCCCCTTACCCTCGCTGAGCCTTGAGTGATGTCAGAGGTAGATGAATTTTCAAGGTAATTTTTCTGCTTGTATTTTGGTAAACACTTGACAAAAATAACAATGTTCTGCTTGAAACAGTTTCCTTCTTCTTTCTATTTCAGTGACTTTTCCAATTTGCTGAAGTGTCTTGTTGTTGCCAGTTCGCAGTGTCTACAGATGAAAGCATGGCCAATGAGGTCACCTGGAGACAATTTTTTATTTATGAATTTCTTTTTACAGTCCATGCAAAAGAGGCTGGAGCTTCCCCCACCTCCTGCATCTTCCTGTCCTTTACAATCCTACTGCTCTCAACTGTTTTTAATCCTCAAGAGGGGTTGCCCTGTCCTCTGGCCCTCAGTGATGCCTGGTGGGATTTTCTGCAGCATTTTGTGGCTGTCCTGCTTTGGAGGGGAGCATTTTCTGCACGTCCATCAGAGAGGAACTTCTGCCCTTTGCTGGCCTTTGTGCCAAACTGGATGAGCTCAAGGCAGCCCTGAGAGTTTCATGACTTTGCATATTTTATTGCAGCTGCCCGTGTCATAAAAAGGCTAAAATAGGATCCAGCAGAAAAGAGGGAAATCAATAGAGGAGGCCTTTGGGAGGCTCTTTTCCTGCTGGGCCCCTCTCACAGCTCCAGCTGCTCTCTGTGCCTAATGCCTGTAAAAGGTCCTGGCAGCTGCAAAGGGATGCAGCAGCACTTAAAGCTGGACATGGGCAGCCAAAGTGGAGCAAAGAAGGGGGAAAACACATTTTTGGAGCCATGAATGTTTTGTTTACATGAATTTCCTCCCAGTGATCAATACCAAGGCCAGGTTGGACGGGGCTTGGAGCAGCCTGGTTTAGTGGAAGGTGTCCCTACCCATAACAGAGAATTGGAACAAGATGATCTTTAAGGTCCCTTCCAACCCAAACCATTTTATGATTCTGTGATTCTAAGGACGTGTCATGATTTAGGTTTTCAAGCCAAGGAAGAAGAGCCCCTTCCCACCTTGTATTTTCCAGTAATTATGTGCAGTTTCTTAGATGCCAGCCAAGGAAGGGTGACAGAATCAGCTCCTTGAATAAATATGCTCACCTTGGCCACTGCTGAAATTTAGAACAATATGTGGAGCATAAATAAATGTGTTTGCTGCACTAGCCTGACGTTTTCACTGCAAATTCCCAAGGAAGGTGCTGTTTTACTTGGTTTTTGTTGCTGTAATTCAGTCTGGGTTGTTCTGCAGTTGATGAAAATGATTTTTACAAGTTGGTCTTTACTGAACTATTAAGAAAAAAAAAAAGCTGCCACCATTTACCAAATCCAAAATATTTTTCCCAGCTAGTTCCTAGCATTTTTTTGTCAGTGTGCCTGGAATGAAAAGTACTTTTCTTAATGCACATGAATTTGAAAGAATTTTCCTCAGAAATCCTTGGAAGACTTCCACATACCCTTTATTATTACGACTTTTTAAAAATATTTTTGGTTTGCTGCAGTTCTCATGATGTGTTTGAATTTACTGAATACTTTCAGGAGAAGAACAAAAATAAATAGGCTGGACTTTACTGACTAAGCACGACTAAATCCAGAGGGCTGCTTTTGAGATAACGTGGACTTTTATGAGGGGGAGTGGGATTACTCAAGTGGGATAAAATATCATTAGTCCCTGGCTGAAATACCTGCTGAAGGATTTTTGCCTTAAGATAGTCAATTTAGGGAAAGAACAGACCTAAGGGTCGTATTTTATGACTCGCTGTGATTTGGCCCAGCCCTGCTGGTGGGAGCCAGCCTGCAAATACCTCTCATGGAGAGGCAGTTTTTGCAGAGGATTATGTTCTAGCAGGACTCCTTGTGCTAACAGCTTTCCAAGATGACTGAAAGTATCATCACCTACCCCTATGAAATATAAATCAAAACCTCAGCCCTTCCCGTGGCTGGGGAACAAGGGAGACTAAAATGCAAAATGATTTGTAAAGCGCTGAAAGCCCACTGAAAACATATCCGGCTTTCAGTTAGGAAAATGTAGGGTTTTTGCAAGAGGCAGAGGATGTAAAATCCCCTTTTTCCATGGGGAGCAAAAATAAAACCCCATTTCAGAGAGTTTTCTGCTGGTCTTTTCGAATTTGTTGAGTTTCTCTGGGAGACAGGAATTCCTGGCAGGGACAAGGCCTTTGATTCTTCACCTCTCTGGAAGCTGAGCTGATGTGTTATTTTTCCATGGTGCAGCCTGTTCCTGCTTTGTTGACCTGGATATTCCTCCTTGTTTAGAGAACTTTTATGCTAGGCTGGGAAAACAAAAACAAGGGCTTTTGCTCATTTCTCATCAAGCTGAAATGAAATACAAAAAACCCAAGAAGGCCTTTGGGTTTCCAGAGGCATTTCAGATATGTTAAAAGTATTAAAAATTCCAAGTCTGACAACTGGAGCAAAGCAACTTCAGTTGATGTTTATTTCTTTTGGTCTTTTAAAAGCCTTCTCCTCCCTTGTATTTTTTTTTTTTTCTGTGATGGTGAAAAATAATTCAGAGAACTACAATAGAAAAGGACCCTTTTCCTCTCTCTTTCTCCCAGTATTTTGACTTTGAAACTCCTCACGGGCTTGGGAGGGAGTGATGCATCCTGTCTGCAGGGACGGAACTCCCATAGCCCGGCACTCATCGCCCCTGTTGTGGAGGATACTGCAGTGATGGGAATAGCAGGAGGAGGAATGGTTTTATGGTGTCCTCCTTCTCCTGAGGGCATTTCCAGTCCCATCCGTACTTGCACCACCAAGCCATGGGAAGGCTGTTAAGCCTCCCCAGCCCGGAGTGTTTTTTGTGGAGGAGCAGGACTAGAAGAAGGGGGAAACAAACAGCAGGATGGGATGAAACAGCCTCCAACTATTCCCCTTGCTTTCCCTCTCCATTCCTGGCTGCAAAGTCCCATGACAGGCTGTGCTTTCCCTGTCCCAGGCCCCCCCAGCAGCCCTGGGATCACAAGGACAAAGTGTGGAATGGGAAAAGGAGGACTCTGACATCTGACCAGGAAAGGAGCATTGATTCAGGAAAGACAAGGTGCTGCCATTCGGGCTGGTGACACCTGAAAGCCTGCTCAAAAACTTGTCAAAAGACAAAAACATGAACCAGGAAATGGTCTTACCCTTAATTTTTATGGAGGGTGTGGATTCAAGGAGACAGAGATGAAGCATGACCCAGGACAGTGACACGCTTGCAGTCAGCATCTGCCTGGGAGTGGCTTCGCTTCCAACACCGAGCATTCAAATGTTAAATGGACTGAACGCTTCAATCAAACCCCGAATTGAGTCAGCTCCTCATCAGGGTCTCATAAAGCCCTGATCATTACAGAAGAAGCTGAAGCTGCAGCACAGCAATGGGCTGACATCCCCTGGGAGCACTGACACACGTCAGCAGCAGGAGCAGCTCGGCAGACGAACCAAAAATGTCGAAATGTCACAAGAGGAGCTGAGATGGGAGCTGGGACGGAAGGGCAGGGTGGGTTAAAGCATCTTGGGATGATGCAGGGCTCTGACAAGGGGCTGAACTGGCAGAGAGGAGCTGCTGCATCTCAAGCTGCAGGCATGGACTGGCAGGAAGCTTGCAGGGAGGCCCTGGGAGCTGTGGGTGCAGAGGGAACACGAGCAGAGCATCCTTCCCTGCCCACGGGCTGCCTCGCCAGCACTCCCTGTGCTGGGCACTGCCAGGTGCCCCCCAAGCACCGACTGAGAAAGCAGCTCAGGCTCAGAAATGAGATTTCTGCCTGGGTTGCAGATACCCCTGTGGAGGACAGAAAACCAGTGCTGTAAATTGAAGATATGAACAAAATGAAGGGAAATGCCAGCTCCTGCGACAAATGGACAAAAGCAATGCTAATTTTAAAAGGTGATTTGCTACAAGGGAAGAAGTGTTAATTACATGCATGGCAGTGCATACATTAACCTTTCACTGTGTTGAAAATATTTCAGCAACAGGCATTCATTCCTGCAGGGAGGGAAAAGGCTGTGCTCTGATTACCTTGACTTTGGGTTCACATGGTAAAAATGGGAGTGGTGACAGCTTCCTTCTGCTCGATGGGACAGTCTTGTGCCAGTGCTTTAAAACACACACAGACCGTGTCCTGCACCACAGGGAGGGCAGAGAGTGCTCCCAAAAAGCCATCCCTGAGGAGAACGTGCCATTGGCACCATCCCAGTACGGTGCTGCTGTTCAGAATGCATTTGCCACATCTATCACTGCTGCATCTCTAATGTATCGTCACAAATTAGTCAAATCCTGACCTGTGTGCACAAGTCAGGAGCTCACTGCTGATACAGGAGAATTTCCCTGAGTGACAACTTGAGGATTAGCTCTTGATTAGTTTATACCTGAGATGAGCAATATTACAGGGCCGATCCTGGTTTCACATCCAACAATCTCCCTTTTATTAGGAAAGCAGGGCTGGAAATAATAGATCACCATTCAGGCAAAGGGATGCTCCACCTGTGGGTAAAGATCTTTTAAAAGGTGAGAATTGTACCACCCCTTATTTCCCACCAAAAGGAACGAGGTGCACTGCCTGCATTCCATTCTGCTCAGTACTGCCTGCCTGGATTTTTGTTTTAATCCTGACAAAGTGCATGGAATTGCAACAGAACTCCCCACAGCACAGGGATAAAAGGAAATCAATCATGTTTTTGACACTTCCTGAAGGAAGGTGTTTAACATACAGGAGATCCATCACAAGAACCTGTCAGATAAGCCACCCTGTGCTTGTAGCAACCTGAATATGTGGCATGCCTTAAATGAAATTAGGCTGTTATTAAAGGATGCAGAAAATCCAGCTCTCCACCAGGCTCCTTGTAAAGCATCCTGCCAATTTCTGCCTGTCTTTTTGAAAGCACACCCCTCCCATGACAGGGTACAGATGGATTTAACTTCTGCTGCAGCTCTTGGTTCAAAACTAGCAAACTCACCATGAATCATTGATCCGGCTTGTCGAGTTCCATCATCAATTATTGCAGCCCTGGCACACGGGGCTTTGGAATTAAAAGCATCCATAACCTTTGTGTGGGAAGAGCTTCCTCTTTTTGGCTTAAGAATCCCATTTTTCTTGCACAGCACACTCATGACTTCCATACTGGTGGCTGTTTCCCACTGCAGGGTAAACCTCTGAGTTGATTAAATGACAGCAGTAAATGGTACCAGACAGAGCCCTCCATAAGCAGAAGGTTGGTTGTTTCTGGAGCTGGTGCTCTGTTCCCTCCCCAGAGTTCAGAGTTCCCTCTGTCCCACTCTCTCTGGGGAGGATGGAAACCTCTGTATCCCTCTTTCTTCTCCTCAGTATGAATGCCTTTCAGCTGTAGGTTTGTAAGAATATCTCTGCTTTTCATCCATTCCAGCTGTGACAGATATTTGATAGGTAGAAATGGAAGTTACAGCCATCAGGGATGGGAGATGAATCAGTTGATGTTCCCCTGGAGTAATAGGATTCCGATTGGCTCCTGGAGGATGGGAAAATGGCTCTGACAGGGAATCCTGAAATCCTGGGCTGAGGAAATATGTTTTTGTAATTACACTTGTTGATGAGGAAAGGATAAGCAAAGGATAGAGCAGTATTTCTTTCCTGACTGATCCAAGAAATATTAGCCTGCCAGTTTTAGAAATCTCTGAAAAATCACCTTGTAGTTATTAGGGCTGGGAGTTACAATGAATTACAGAATCCTTAGAGCAATATTTCTGAGAGGTTTTATATAGACACATTTCTTAGCACTGAAAAACAGGGAAATAATACCACACATGGGATTTGTGGCTTGGTAAATGAAAGCAACACTTGCTCTTAGCAACATGAGTGCGTAAAAGAGCTGAGTCTTCGCTCTGACCTCGGTGGATGTTGCAATCCACAAATTAATGCTCACATTCTACCTGCTTGTGGGATGCTGCTCCAAAATGGGCATTTCAGAGGGATCTTCACTTCCAGAAGTGTTGTTTGGTCTCAGGTGTGGGCAGGGAGCTGCCAGGCTGTTTTGTCACCATTTCCTCTTGTGTTTAATGGTTGGATTGGGAATTTCTCTGCCTTCCATGGTTTATACAGCACCTATTTCAAGGCAATTTTCATCCTGCAGTGGCACCATATACTGAGGTGGATGCGTTTATGGAATATGAAGATTAAGAAGAAATTGTAGGGTATGAGAATGGGGAGAAGTGCAAACCACAGCATCATTTTTTTTCTCTTTAGGATTTTCCAGCTAAAATAAATCACCAAAATGTTACTGTTTAGAGCCTCACATGGAGCTCTGTCTCTGGATGGAAGGGAATCTGTGGTTGCCCCATCCCTGGCATGGTCCAAGACTGGGTTGGACGGGGCTTGGAGCAACCTGAGATATTGGAAGATGTCCCTGCCTTTGGCAGGGGGTGGCACTGGGTGACCTTTAAAGAATCCCTTTCAACCCAAACTATTCTGTGATCCTATGAAGTGCATCCAAGTGAATGAGACAAAAATAAAAATCTCATTTATTTCAGAGGGAAAAACCATGGGCATTTGCACAAAATATTTTGAGGCAAATGTTTCCTTTTCATTTATCTGCTTTATTAGACAGGAAAAATTGGTCTCTGGACCTTACAGAAACACATAGCTTAAATCAACCCAAGCAGCTAAGGACATTAAGCCAGTGAGCTCATCACATCCTTTCCTTTCATGCCTGACCTGGAAGCTAAATTAATAAACACATTTCTGCCTTATCTGGCCAGTCAGGTGTGGGAGCAGAGAAGACAGCATGGTGAAGGTTTGTCCTTCAGACCTGGGCAGTAAACTGTGGCTGCTGCAGGGGTGCAGGGCAGACCAGATCAGTGTCCTGACATCTCTCCATGGCTTCACTCGGAACCAGCTGAGAGGAATTGCTCAGATGAACGCTGGGGCCGTGGGAGCTGGTTGAATTCAGTCCAGTGGGATGGAAATTCAGGACTAATGACTTCATCACGGCCTATGAGTAAACCTCTGGCCTTTGTGGTGGGGAGCTGAGTCACTGCTTAGCAGAGCAGCCCTCGGTGTCTCCCAAACCCACTGCTGCTGGAATAGAGACCCCCCCCAGGAGCCAGCAGGATCCCGCACTTTGAAAACCAGGAGCAGCCTTCAGCTGCTGACCCAATCCTCTGCCAAAGGCTGCTCTTAGAGGCCTGTAAGGGTGGTGCACAGTGCTAAGGTGGTATTTGGGGAAGCCTTTGTGCGGTACCTTCCTCCCTCTGCCTGTTCACAGGAGCCAGCACTCCCTCAGCCAGTTGAATTTCCCAGGAAAAATGACACAGAAAGGGCTCTCCCTTCCCTCTAAAAGCAGAGGGGAGAAGTTGAAGAGGTCACTGGGCCACAGATGTCCTTCTTCTGAGAAACAGAGAAGTAGCTGATTCCGATTGTTTGATTCAGAATTCAGGGGAAATCAAATTAGCATCAGTCATTGGCCAGGTTGTCTGGGGCCCTGAGCAAGCTGATCTCATGGGTGGCATCCCTGTCCATGGCAGGGGGTTGGAACTGGATGGTCTTTAAGGTCCTTTCCAACCCAAACCATCCCATGATTCTATGATTGCACCTTTCTGGAATGCCCCAAACCCCCATACACTGGCCTGACCTTAAACACGCCAGTGGGTTTGCCCGTGTCTTGGCAGTGAAACAGAAGGGATGGAAGGTTTTAATGGCTTGCCATTTCCTCCCCAAACAGACAGACTCACTCCAAAAAACATGGAAGAGTTTGGGGAGCTTGGAGATAGGCAACAATGCAGATCCCACTCATTCTCTTGCAATTCCCAGCCCCACAGATGTACGGAAATGGAGAGTTTTCTGCCAGGAATTTATTTCCGCAATTGATTTTGCCAATCCACTCACCTTGCCCCTCCCTCCCCGGTCCCACATGACTCTGAGCTGATTGTGGATTTAGGATCACTCGTTCAAGTGAGGTGTCAGCCACTCATCCATCAGGGAGCCCATGCCAGGCGCTCCTGGAGCACCCCTGCTCCCATCACAAGGAGGGCTGGCTGGGAAAAGCAGGCGTGCCAAGAACGGATTAGTGAAACCACTTCTGCCCTGTAACAAGCCGGATTAAAAATAATAAGTCTCATCAGGAGGCTCAGTTTAATTGCTAGGATTATGCCAGCAGTGGAGAGGAAAGCTGACGGGAGATGGATCTGGAGAAATGTGTTCCCTTGACTTCCCTCACAAACTGGAGGAGAAAACTGGCCCGTGATTCAGTTTTGCCTCTGATTCCACATAATGACTAAATCCTGCGAAGATAATTGGTGTTATGACCATTTGTGCTGGCAGCTGTACTCCAGTACTTTTTAAAATCATTATCTGTTAAGACATTTGCAAATATACAGTGAGCCTTGCAATGCCTCATTAAAGCACTGAGGAAGACAGTCATAAATTTTATTGCCTCAGCATTACATGTTGGAGTCATAATAGTGCAGATCTGTTCTGAATGTATAAATTCCCTTATCGCTTCAGCAAAATTTCCTGCTTTTCTGCTTTGGAGAAGAGCATAAAAATGAAAAATGCCATCAGCATTCAAATGGAGAAGTCTGACTGGCTCCATTTTTTTTCATTTAAGGAAAATGCTTGCTCTAACCACACAGAGAATGTATTTTAGAATGTAACCATACTAAAACATCAGACAAATGCTATTCCTGCAGCAATTTTAGGCAATAGATTTATCTATGTTGTTTTGCTTCCAGCTCACTGTTTCTCCTGATACACATTAACTTTTATTTCAGGGTCTCTATCCAAACTTATTGAGGTCAGTGGAAAGATTATCACTGGTTTCTTTCAGTTTTGCATCAAACCCTTGATCAGGACATCTCAATTTTTATTAGGAGAGAATAGAATAAATTTGCTAGTGGTTTAGAAAAATTATTTTGCCATTGGGTTAGAAAAATTGAGTGTTATTAAATGGAGCCGAAACACAGAAATTAATGTGATTTCATTCTGTATTCTAGGGACAGGCTTTTAGTCTGTCTACAAGAATTTGCTGTTTGCTGTTGTAAATTTGTACATATAAGAATGAAACTTTAGTAAGAGTTTAATGCTGTGAGCTTTCCAGAAGTTTAATAATGTTTGAGAGACAAAAAAAATCCCATTGAGTGAGTCACCTGTGTCTTATTCCACATGAACCTGGTAGATAAATGAGCATGGATAAGTATTATTTAGCCTGCTGCAATCCCCATGGGCTGGGATCAGCTTCTCACTCTTCCTCCTGCTCTTCCTCTCTGCAGGCCTTTGGATGTGGGGAGGGACTTCTCAGGGTGTGTTCTTTCCCTGATGTGCACACGAGTCCCCTCGCTGTGCAGCTGTGTATTTGCATGCATATCCAGGGAAAATAAATCCCCTTTGTGTGGCTCCTCAGAGGGAGTTAATCTCTTTAGGATGGAGCCATCTATCCTGTAAGGCCAGAGGGAGTTGCATTAAGTGACAGGGATGCTGGAACATCCACGCTGGAGGTTCACTGCCACACTGACATGGGCAGGGAGACACAGAGCAGGGACAATAAGATGACACTATCAATATAAAGCCAGCTTTACCATCATCGTCCCCAGTGATTTAATTCAAGGCTATGAGATCATTCACTTTGAGTTAATGCAGAAATACGGCCTGTGCTTGAAGGTCTGAGCATTTCCATAGAGATAAAATTACCACTCGCTCACAGGTTGTTCAAAGCCTTCACTTGCTTTCTGGGGCTGGACTGGCAAGCAGCATCCTGGGATGCTCTCCTAAACTCTGCAGGAGAAGGGAATTCCTGCCCTACACTGTGAAATGGAGCTGGGATAGCATCAACTGGGATGGAGGGAGCAGGAAAGGGACACCCCAATATCCCTCAGCCTCCAAAAAATGTTCACCTGTGCCGTGACTGATGGAGCCAATCTGGCCCATAGCCATTGGATCCCTGACATGGCCCAGCAGCTGATCCCTCACAGCCTCTGCCATCCTCCTGCATCTCTTTGCTACCCTCATTTAGAACAGTTTTAAAAGGACAGAAATAAAGCAAACACATTTAGGGTTTGTCATTTCACAGGCAAGACAAAAATCTATAAAAAGAGAACTAAACAAGGAATCATAGGAAAATCTTACCAATAAATGAGACGCCCTGGAGTGTTTTGATTGCTGAAGCTGTCCAGAGGTGTTGCCAGATTTTTTTCCAGCATGCTGGAAAAACTCTTCCCTGGGATAGATCTGCTTTGTCAAGTGTTGGGAGAATTGGTCTGGCCTTGCTGAAGCTGAGGGTGGAGTTGGGAATGAAGCCTGGCTCTTGGTTGAACCCTGGCTTTGAACTGGATTGCGGAGACAGGAGCACCTCTCGCCACAGTTTAGGGACTGCCACAAACATTTTAGCTTCAGGCTTTTTTTCCCCCCCCTGCCTTTTTCCAAGCTTTAAGTTTCTTCCTTCTCCTCTTGGATTCTCTCGTAATTTCAGGAGCTTGACCTCTGAGCAATGCTGGCAGCTGTGCATGCCAGCATTGACATCCCGGCCCTGTGCAGCTGCACGGCCCGCAACCCTCCGTGGGCAGGAGGTCACAACACCTCTGGAAAAAAAACTAAACTGAGAACTAACGATTGGCCTATCCCCACACCTCCAGCCTGAAAATCTGAATGCATTTAAGAACACAACTGGCACCTTTCTAGGGGCTGGCACTGCTACCTCTCACTCAGAGTGGGCAGATTAGGAGGGACAAAGGCTTGGCTTGGTCCCCCAGAATCCCAGTCAGCTTCCTAAAACACACCAAGGCAAGGGAGCTGGCTCAGGCTGGTTCCTATCTGGAGCAAGAAATCATTCAAATCCGAGTCACATCCTCGTTCTTGCCTTGTGTAGGATGTTGTACAGCTGTGTGCTTGGTGAGGGGACAGCCCAGCCCTTGGTGAGCCTCAAGGCACAGTCAAATGTGCTCTTACTGAAACACCTCCAGGGCAGTAAGGAGAGTATTCAGCATCTACAGGAAATAATTTTAAGATTAAACACAGGAAAGAACTTTCTACCTTCTTTTTTCCCCCACTTGGAAATTAATATATTGTCCCTAGTTGCATAGTTAAGGGATATTGATGAAAGAGAGACTGATTTTTGTCAAATCCCAGACATCTCTGGTGCAGCACTTTTATTTCTTTTAAGCAATCCTACAAGAATATGAGGGTACAGGACAGCAGAGAAATCTGCAGCATGATATTAAAAAACTGGATAATTTCACCAGCACCCAGTGCTGATATTACAGTTTTCATTACATTCCTATTACAGCAGCACATTTCAGTGCCTCCTTTTCAACTCAGCCAGAGACTTCTGTAGGAATTCCTGTGCATTCTCCTTCAGCCTCGGTGCACTTTGAGCACAAGGAGAATCCATGTGAATTCTGTTCTCAGCACAGCTGATGTGCAGCTCCACGTGTGACAACGGGCAGATGTACGAGGCCGGGGTCTGTGGCACTGCTGTGAGTTGACCTCCCCTGAACTTCAGACTGGTGGGAACCAAGCAGCTCCAAATGTTTTGCAAATTGACCCTCCTGCCCAGAAAAACCAAAGGCAAATTTAATTTAGGGTTAAGCGGAGAGGTCAGGTGTTCTCATTGCAATGTGAAGGACTGAAAAGAAGCCTGAGCTTTTCAAGGTTCAAGCTTGGGCTGCTGCAATGTAAGACAGGCCTCTGCTCCTTGGATCCATACCAGGGAAAATTCTTGTTTATGTTGGTGTCAAGGACAGCAGCATCTGGTCCAAGACAAGAGGCTCATCCACTCAAGCCCTTTAATGGTATCAGACATGGTGCTTATCACTTCTCATTAAAACATAAAAGGAAGCCAAAAAGGAAGAGCACAGTTTGTTCCATTTCTACTCCAGTTAGATGCACTTTGTTACTTTCTGGGTCATTCACCCCTGGTTCAGTTTAAGTTTGTTTTAAGGAAGGCTAATCAGCCTTTTAACCAGAGAATCCTTGGCCTCCCACTGCTCTTGCAGTGGTGCCTAATGAGGTAGAAGGAACATTTCTGCTTTGTGTAAAGGCTGGTGCTGACCCGAAGAAGTGGCCAGTCAGTAAATCACCACTGAGGGCTGCCACGATGCTCTCAGTGACGTGGCACAAATAAATGAGACATTTTATGTTCGAGAAAGAGGCAAAGGACCTGGAGATGTGTGAATGAAAGAGTGGGCTACGTCCACATCCTCCTTACATTCTCCACGTTTAATTCTTTTCAAGCGAGGACCAAAGGAAACTCCTCCTGTGACCAAATGTAGGCTGAAAATAGGCCTTGTGATGAACAATTTGATCTTTCATCAGTTTTCAAACAAAGCAGAACACGAGTGTTACATGTGGAAGAGGGAAGGTTAAGCACACGTGGACATTCTCATGCAGGCAATACTGTGAGGAAACCCAGTCTCGGATTAAATTAATTAACCCCTCATGTCTGTCCTGGTGCTCCATTTGCTTCCCATCTGGGCATGTAGAGCATTGAGGAAAGCAGCCAACTCTGATTAAGAAAAAAAAAAGGAAAAGAAATAGGATCATGAATAGCAAAATCAATAACTTGTCCAATGCTCAAACATCAAAGAAATCTCCTAAGAAGTCCTCTTAAAGAGGACGAGGTAATAGGCTCTCTTTTACTGTCCGTTATCACAATCCATTTGCACCATGAGCACAGCAGCTCTCCAGGTAACCAAAGCCTTGGCTCTTGATCTTTATTTCCCAGTCCTTATGAAGTGGTGACGGAAATGGAGATGAGGCAGAGATGATGGTGCTTGGGACTCTGCACTGGAGCAGGAGGAGAGAGGGAAATTCTTTGCATGTTCAACTCTGCTAACTTCACCAGGGACAATGTTGGGCTATTGTCTTGGTACAATATGTTTTTATATTTTTATGAATGGGCTATTTATGCAGCTTCTATGGAAGATCTTCCTCTGGTGGAAAACAATGGGTAGTGATGAGGATCTGCTTCCCAGGGTTACAGATCTGACATTCGAGGGCCCCAGTGAGCCCATGGAAGATAAAGTCCATTGTGTTTAGATTTGAATAGATGGAATGTTCAAACTTGAAGCAACGCCCCCATTGTTTGATACCCTGAAGAAGCTTTCCCAGTGCTTTGCTTCTGGGTGAGAGGAAGACAGGTAGCTCCAGTTTCTTCTTCCTGGGAGAGATGAGCCTCTTCCTGGGATCAAGTAATCTGAGGCAAACATCTTCCTCAAACACCTTCTTGTAGGGTGCCTGGGCTTGGCTCACTGCTCGTAGTGGGTTTGTCTTTGCTGCAGCAGGACCTTGATTCCCACCTTTTCCACCTCTCTGCTCACAAATTTCTAAGTAGTGCAATGGCAATTTGCTTCTGAGTGGAAACATTAACAGCACGAATGTGTTTATATGCTCACCAGGAGATCTGGCATGGAATAAACTATGCATAGTATTCTTACATAATTACTCTCAAACAAATTTTGCACTTGGAAAGCTGTCAGGTTTTTTCTACTATTATTTCCATTTCTTCTCCATGTCACTTCTTTTTTTTTTACCATCTTTGTGACTTCTTGGGTGGCAAACACTGGTTGTTAATGTTGGATTTGTGACACTGGCGTTGGTCAGGTTCCTAGAATACAATTGCAAACACCTTCTTTGATCTCCTGCACAACACAGGCTGAAGGAACCAAGTCAATAATTCTGTCTTCAGCTCATAAAGCACACTTGAAGTATAGCCTATCTCTCAGGGAGTTATTGTCTTGATGCATTGGAACACAGACCTCAAAAAAATGGAGACTCCACCACATTTTCCTTTCTCATAGACTTCAAATAAAAAGCTGATGAGCCACCATCCCCTAGGCCTAATTTTCTCTGCTTACAGCACTGACATAGACAACAAGTGAGAAAATAACTTCAATATGCTACAAAAAGAATTACTTTCAAATTAAAATATTCCTCTCTGCTGTAGCATGATAAAGTCACCCTTTTACACGTAACCAGCCTCTCTGCCTGAGCCCAGCAGTCAGAACCGTGTCCTCACACCACCTCTGTGACTTGATGACATCTCTGGTTTCCATTGGGCTCGGCTGGAGGACCTCACAGCAGGAGGAGCTGTGGAGGTCTGGGCCCATCATCTGCGGTGACAGCGTGTGACAGCACAGCTCTGCACCTCTGGGGCAGGGGACGGCGGGGAGGATGGAAATAGAGGAATTAAAGCTTGGGGGAAAGCAACATTTTCCATTGCTGGGAAGTGCCGTTTGGGACCGGCTTCCCCTCCTGACTGCAGGCTTCTGGCACTCCCTGCCGCTCGGCAGGGGAGGATGCAGCAGTTGTGGCCTCTCCTTGAGCTCCCTGCCCCTCAAAGGAGGGGAAAACAGTGGGGTGACAATTACCAAGGGTGAAAACATGAATTGGGACCAGGGCTCTCCTCTAACCAAACATGCTGGGCTCCATCTACCACAGAATCCTGGAATGGTTTGAGTTGGAAGTGGCCTCAAGATCACCTGGTTCCACTCCCTGCCGTGGGCAGGGACACCTTCCACTATCCCAGGGGGCTCCAAGCCCTGTCCAACCTGGCCTTGGACACTGCCAGGGATCCAGGGGCAGCCACAGCTTCTCTGGGCACCCTGTGCCAGGACCCCCCCATCCTCACAGGGAACAATTCCTTCCCAATATCCCATCTAGCCCTGCACTTTGTCAGTTTGAATCCATTCTCCCTTGTCCTGTCACTCTAGGCCCTTGTCCAAAGTCTCTTTCTTTCTTGTTGGCTCCTTCAGGTACTGGAAGGCCTCAATTAGGTCACCCTGAAGCTTCTCCTTTCCAGGCTGAGCAATCCCAATTCTCTCAGCCTTTCCTCATGGGAGAGCTGCTCCATCCCTCTGATCAACCTGGTGGTTTCCTCTGGACTCACTCCAGCAGCTCTTTGTCCTTCCTGTGCTGGGGACCCCAGAGCTGGGGGCAGAACTCCAGCTGGAGTAGCAGGGTAGAGGCTCAGGCATGAGCCTCCCTGCACAGTTTGCTGGGAAAAGCATGAAGCCTCCCTAAGGGTATCTATTCATGAATGCTGAGAGCAAGAACAGGCAAAATTGTGATTCCTGGGGTATAAAATAGCACCACATCTCCATGTGATGCAGCAGGAATCCTCTTGTTTCTGACAGATTCACATCTCTTTTACAGCTCAGAGCACAGCATTGCTTTCTGACTCTTTTATTTTTAATAACCATAGATATTTAGCTGTCTGTTAAGCTTAATGAGAATAATTAGGCTGGATCTGGGGGAACAAAATAGACATAGTGTTGGTTTAGCACCATGCTATTCCCTGGGGACGCTGTTCTAGTGGCAGAGAGACTGGAAGAAATCGTCTTTAACAATGAAAAAAGACTTGGTGAGTCATTCCAGCTATGAAAGGGATTAAAATATTTTTAAACAGAAGAGCAGTTATTAATAAAGTGCAGGAAATGATAGGGAGTTATTGCACTTTGAGCAAAAAGGCAAACACGACTCCCTCCCACGTAGTACCCACTTTGATGAAACTCTCCCTCCCTCTTAAGTCTTATTTTTATTCCCTCTCAACTTTCTTTCAAAACTTGTTTACTGAAGTGGCCATGATGTTATCCTTTCTCTGGGTGGGTACTCCTCTGCAGTTAATGGTTTCTACTTCATGGTCTCTGCAACTGAGAAAAACATCTCCACTCTTTGTTCAGAATGACGAAACATCAGTAGCCAGTGCAAGTGTCCCAGACCTCCTGCATCCTCCTGAGGCTCCTTTCTTCACAGATTTCCTATTAATACAGGAAGCTTTACCTGTGCCGTGTATCCATGCAAAGAAAACTGCCAGTAATTTTGGTCATACTACATAGGAATGGCTGCAGAACATGGCCCCAGGGCTGTTCTGACTGCAAAATTATAACTGGAGGGAAAAACCAATGATAAGTATATTTTCAATGTCCCCCACCAGCCAAAACATGTTCTCACACCCATGTAACCCATGGCTTTCAGAGATGTCACCTGGCACCAAGGACACGACATGTTCCCCATACTCTATTTTAACATTTGATGGTTTTTTCGAAAGATAAATTTAATGCATTCAGTTATTTCACAAGTCCTTTCACGTGCTGACATTTTCCTTCCCTGCAAATATCATAATGCACCTTATTTTTCTCTTGATAAGTTTATGAATTTACTGTAACTTCTTGAAGTGTTTTGGCTGCTTCCCAAGGAAATTCAAAACAATCCACCCAACTTCAGCTGAAGTGCAGTCTTGTTAGTTTGAGTGTTTTTTTGACAGAAAAGCGTTTTCCCCAGAACCTTTGCATCAGTTCCCTTCTTAACCCCCTGGTGCTCCAAATCAAAACGTTCCAACTGTCCCCCACCCCATCCAGAAGGTTTTGCTCAGCTCTGGTTTCTGGCTGCATGAATAGTTTTGTTCTGATTTACTCTGCTTCCTTCCTTTCGTCGCCAGTAATTGGATCCCACTGCTGGAAACCAGCCCAAACCCCAAGTTTAATTTTAGTCCATGATGCTTTACTTTTGTGATAGGCGCTTTGCAAAGCACAATTCCCCTCAGCTACCAGCTCGTATTTATTGTTATAAATCCTGTGAAGCGCGAGAACACAGGGGAAAAATGTCCTTCTTCATCTTGAAAACATAATACTCAGTGGCTGGAATGTGCCAAAATGGAAAAAAACCTATTATTTTATGATGTATTTGATCCACATCTAGTGCTGTAGAGGGAAGACACGATCCAGAAAGTTACGAGCCACAAAATGGATGTTTCAGAGGAAATAAACAAAACCAAATTCTTATTTTTCCTTTTTTATTTTTCTTTCCTTTTTAAACGGATGCTTCTATTGTTGTAACACCTCAGGCCCTTTATTAGAAAACCACAAAGTTAAGGCTCATACCCTTGCATTCTCTCTGAGTTGAAAGATGAGGCTCTGGGGCATTGAGTTTAATATCCCTATTTAATATCCCTTTAGTCTATCCTTGCTTCCCTGTTTTAACATTTGTGACCCAGGCTCATATTTCCTCTCTGGATGTCTTCTGAACAGTGAGATGAATCTTTGTTTAATTTTTTGGCTTTCTTCCCCACTGCTGAGATTGTTTTATTTCTTGATCAGCTGTTATAGCAATGATTTTCTGCAATGTTTCTCTTTTTTCTTTCATTTTTTTTTTTCTTTTGGAAACTGTACATCTGCTCTTGGCATCTGTTCCATATCCTTTATGAACACTGAAGCAGGGAATTTATTTAATTTTTTTTTTTCTTTCAGAGGCTGAGTCTATTGTCTAGAAATTATTTTCTTTGCCTTGAAAAGCCCACAGCCTCCTTCATCAACACTTTACTCTTCTCAGGCTGGAAACGCTTCCTATTGCTCATCATCTGGTGGAATTACATTTTATTCCGTGTCATTACTTTCCATGTTATTTCTTTAGAGTCTTTAATTGCATTCAGTAACCATTCCAGCCCTCCCCCCTTATCTGCCTCCTTATTGCACCTTGTTACTTCTTGCACACCCATATTTTCTTTTTTGTTAATGCTACCAGTGTATATTTAATGATATCCACAGTCTCTGAACCTACTAGAAACTGGCTTCAAAGCTGGGGCTTCTCTACCTTGTGTCATTTCGACCTCTTTATTCCACAGAATTTCTTTGCATCTCCTCTGTTTGAACGCAAACATCTCTTTTTTATCATTTATCCTCCCTCGCAGTATGAAGCAAACCACTTATGCTGAAGAGTTTTAGTCTCATTGAAATATTTTGCTCTTGATAGGTTCAGCTCAAGTGGAGAATCCCTCTCTGTGTAGTTTTTGCCTTGGATTTAACACTAAAAAAACCCTCGTGCACCTCAGCAAAGTGCTTGACTAATGCATTTATTGCTCCAACTTGTTTGTGTCTGTGAAGTTATCATCTTTCATCTTGAAGTATTATACACACTGCTGGCCAGTAAAGTGGAAATGGACAAACACACAGCTTGGTTCATAGCAGATCTTTAAACAGATCTTTTAATGCTTCGCTGAAAAATTACCAACAGAGGCTTTGCTCTCTGGAGAGTGCCAAGAACTCACAAAGCTCAGCAATTATGACACGGGGGCACAGGGAATGTGAACCCGGCTCAGACCAAGCGTTGCTAAACCTCCAAGGGCTGTTGGATGTGCAGATTCCCTGCAGCTGGACGCAGTGACCCTGCAAGGCTCAGAGTGAGGAAGGGGCTCAGAGCTCCTGATGAGCAATTCCACCATCAACAGCACATCAGCCACCCCGAAACTCAAACATCAGGAGCTTCAGCACAGCTTGTACATCTTCTTCTGGTAATTCTGCAGAGAAAGGAGTGTCTGCCTCTTCCATCACCCTCTCAAAACAAAAGTCAAGTGGAGGAAAGTTTGTTTTCCCTCCTATGTGTGAGCAAGAGAAGCCCTGGAGCAGGAGATTTGTACAATCTAAGTGTGATACAAACACTCATCATCAGCAAATACATGAGGAATTCAAGACCAGCCCCAAATTTGTTTTACATGTTTACCCAACATATAAAACAAAAAAATTAGAAATTCAGGAAAAGAAGCCAAGTCCAAAATGGACTTTAAAATCCTTGCTAGCTAACTGAAAGCAGGACTCTTGATTTTTTTTTTTTTTTTTAATTTTTACACTAAGAATTCTGTGTCCATTAAGACATATTTTCTCCTTAGATCGCTCTGGAACTCGAGACCCCAGCCTACTGTTGAAATTAACTTCGTAAGTTATATTTTGAGCTGATTATTTAAAACCAAAAATCAGTAGGATGGAACCATCTGCAAATGCTTGCAGAGCCCAGTGGATCAAAGCTTTCCTGATTTGTGCCATAAGAAATTCACTTATTGTTCATGTTTTGGTAGATCATGTATTCCCCCTTTGGAATATATTTAAAAATTGGAATGGCATCAGAGAACTCATGTTACAGAGAAAACTTTGCAAAATTGCCTAATGTTAGTTCCCCTGAATTCCACATTCCCCGTTATCCTTGGGGATGATGGAACAGATCCATCACACTGATGCTAAAAAGGTTTATTGCAGTGAATGGAAAGAGCTGGAACTCCTCGTCCCACTGGCGTTTATGGCTGTTGGTGGAAAATAAACACCTCCCCCGGGGGAAAGGCTGGAGGAGAGCTGTGCTGGGAAATCAGCCACGTGCAGACAGAGGGATTTCCATTGATATTTTAATGCAAAAAATTGTGAGGACAGCATCTGAACGTTCATTTGGACAACACAAACAATCGAAGAAAACCAAAGCAAAAAAGCAAAGACAGTTTGCTGGCAGATGGAAAAGGATTGGGAAGTTAATGGCTTTGGGGAGGGCTGCCCTGTGCCGCAGTACGGCACATCTGGTTGGACCCCTGTCCTAAAAGGAACAATGTAATAATTGTGAACTGAGCTGGCTTTAGATTCTCTCACTGAAAAATCCTCAAATAAAAGCTATAGGCTAGATGAGATTAAACTGTACCATTTCCTTAGAGTAAGGAAATCCACGTCAAAACCAACTGCAGCCAAGTCTGACAACATGGAGTTGCATTTTATGAGCAGGAAAAAAAAAATCCCCATTCATATCTTCCAGAAATTAGTAGGAAGAGGGTTTTCTGTTATAGAAAAACCTGCTGCAGTGGCCACAACTCAGATCAGATCCCTCCCAGATTTGGACACTCTAATTCACCTCATTTTTAGCTTTTTATTTGTTGCAAATATAGATGTTCCGTGCGTCTGTCATTTTAAACCTTTCACACTGGAATGCAAACTACTTAAACAGTACACTCACTTCCATATAATTTTGGACATATGCTGATAAGTACAGTAGAGCTTTTGTCAATTATACTGATGAAAAATTGGTTCTCAGAGCCTCGTTATTGAAAAGAAATTTGCTGTTTGTAATAAGTGCGGCGTCGTTAACTTGTTGAGGCAGCTGAAAATGAAAATTAATGATTAATTCCAGCACATGATACACAAGGCAAGGAGAAATTGTCTGTGTAAATTATTGGTTACCCACCCAAACTAACTCAATGCCATGCGAGAAAGTCTCACAGCTACACTGAGGAACAATAAGGAGCTTAATGTTGCCATTGGTGGTGCATAATTGGCCGTGCCCCCTCGCCTCTGCCTCGTTCACCAGGGGACACCTGTGGGCAGCAAAAGCCACCTGTGATGAGGAGAGATGGTGCCACCAAGCAGGAAATCATCCAGGCAGCCCAAAGGCCTCCATGATATCATTATTCTCATATTTTTAAAGCTTCATCAGTGCTGTGCATTAAATTAGCTGAGCTATTATCTTACCTGTGCCAGGTTGCTCCTTATAAGTCAAGCCACTGATATAAGCAAACATAACCATCAGAAAAACACTAAATACACACATTTCTCGAGCTGCCCTCTTTGAATAACTTTCCTAAAGCTTTCATTAAATGATAGAAGAATTTTCTCAAACAGCAGCATCACACAACACAAACCATTTTTTTCTTAAAAGCAATGTATGCTACATAGAAGTGCATGGACAGTTGCTTTTTAAATTAAAAGTTTCCCAGATTTCTCTGGTGCTTCAATGGAACAAGAAGGGAAGATTTACGCACCCTTCCCTTCCGAGCATGCCTGCATTGAAGCTGAGGCTATGGACCACACTGAAAAACTGGTTTTATTGATAGCATTCCAGTCTACAGGCTGCAGCATTCTTCAGCCACCAGGAAGATGGAGACAGCTCTGCTTATGTTTAACTTTATCACTCTGTGTTGTTAATTAACATAAGTAAACACTTTCCCTTCAGAGAATGGGATAATGTGGTAAAGAATTTGTAAAACGACTCACAAGAGCCTTAAGTAAGGACAGAGCCACAAGTGTTGTGGGAAGCTTCTAGGAGCATCTCTGCCTCCTTTGATTATGTGTTTCTGGAGCAGGTGCTTTCTGTGATTCTGATTTCTAAAGAGCTCATGTGCTTTTTCATCTTGGTTACTGAAGTTCTGAGTATCAACAACACTGAAATCAGCTATTTATTTTTTGTTTGGGGACTGTCAAGAGGAGTAAAATGATCTGCGTGCACAGTTCAAATCAGCATTATTTGGCATTTTGATGCACTCAGGGCACTTAGCCATGAAAATCTTGCAGTGTTGAATAGACAATTTTACAGCTGGGAGACTTTTTAGACTTTTGTTTATGACTGAAGCTACAAGCCACAACCTACCCTAGCAAAAAAGCTGGGCTAAAGCCAGAGTTTTGAAGTTTTCTGCGGTGGGCCATAGCATTAAAAAATATTGCACATTTCTGTTATAGCCTTAGTTCTCATCAGGCAAAAAGAAGTGAGTGCCAAGTCTTCTCTCAATCCCTACACTACACTTAAAACACTTCTCTTGTGAAGTCTTACAATTAAGAGTGTTATGCTTGTTACAGACTGCCCAGGTAGCAGCTATTTCCTGAAACAGTCTAATGCTTGTCATTGTAACAACCTGTTTTAAATTGTAGGAATTAAACAGAGACCTGGTGGAAAAAACCTACCACCTAAGCCTGTAATTAGCAGCTGCCTACAATGAGCAGCCTTAAATCCTGACATTTTCTAGCTTTGCTCTGTGAAATGCGCCCACTTCAGTCAGGGTTTGCAATTCAGCTGCACTTCCTGGGCTTCTCCAGGTTTCCAGGGTAAGGGCTTTCATTAGCACAGAGCCCCTGGCTGATGGGACAGAGGGGCACTCGTGAAATCGCTGGGCAGACAGCAGAGCCCCAGCTGAGAGATGTGAAATTCCATCACCTGCCTGCATGCAGGAGAAAAGTCAGGTTTTTTGTGGCAGTGGAGATGATAGAAGTTATCTCACTCTGCCAGCCAAAAGCAGGCACCAGCTGGCTCTTCCTGCACCTGGGATGGTGCCAGCAGCAGATCTGAGCAGGCTGTGAGACACTGTGGGCATCCCTCACCCACCAGCAGCAGCTGCCAGGGCAGGGCATGGCAGGGAACGCTTCCCCTGCCAGAGAACAAGAGGAACTGAGAGATCGTGGATGGGGTGTGCAGCAAATGGGGTTGGAAAGGAGCTGGAGAACTGCTGAGCTCATCCTCTGCAGGGAGACTCCATGGAGAGGGAGCTTTAAAAGCCATGTGAAGGTGTGAGGTGGCATCAACCCACCCAGAAGCTGAGTCCCCAGGCAAGATGGCAATTTGAGCATTCCTCTTCTTGCTGTGGGGTTACATCAACCAGCAGGCATTGTCCCTGCTCATTGCAGGGGGGTTGGATGGATGATTTTTGGAGGTCCCTTCCCACCCAAACTGTTCCATGAGCCTCGCTCAGCCCTGTGCCCCAGCAGGAACAGTCTCACATCTCAGCTGGTGCTCTCTCACCTGCTTTCCAAGGATAAACTCCTTCCAGTGATTAACTGTTCTATTTATTGGACTTTCCTTGATACTTAACTTGGCTCTTCTGTTGTATCCTTTATGTTTACGGCATCCTTTATGTTTATTGCTCTTTCTCCTCTCGGCATAAGCATTTATTCCCTCCCTCTTTACTATTGCTTTTACCTATCTGCCAATATCTGTCCTCACAGCCTTTCCTTGGCTGAAGAGACCACAGACCCTTCAAATGCTCCCCCTTTTTTTAGCTATGTGATCGTTCCCACTCCATTCACCTGCAGAACAAGGCCAGGTGGGACCACGCTCAGCACCCAAACCTGAGGAGCCCAAAGCTTTGCCAGACTCACGGAAAGAAAGAAGAACTCAATACCTGATGTGAACAGCGAGATAAAATCTCAGTTCTCTTTGATTCACTGTTGAATTACTGTGCCCAAGGATCCTCTCTCTCAGGAGTGTAAAATAACGGCGACCCCCCTCCCTTGAAAGGTTTGACTCACCTTCCCCAGTACCCTGGCACTGCTGCCCAGATTCCCTCTTCTCCACCTTTCATGACAACAGTCATTTATCAACTTTCTCAAGCAAAACAGCTTAAGCTGGGCTGCTGCTGCTCATCCTAATGAGCCAAAGCCTCTTCATGTCTTTAAAAGGATTTTGGCTGTGGGAAGGTCAGAGGTAAACAAGCCACTGTGTCAGGCTGGATTAGACTCCATTTCAAGGTATGACACCCTTTTCTGTTATTAATGCTGCCAGGCACTGAGGAGTTTCATTAACTGCCTACAGCAAAGCCAACATGATTGATTTTTTTTTTTTTTTTTTTGTACAACAGAACAGCCAGTAACATGCCCCAATTATTATTATTTGTGTTATAAAGGGAGCTTGCCTTGAACTACAATAAATTTCAGGTCTTTTTGTTATCTACTTGCTCCCCTGATTTTCTCTAGAGGTAGCCTACCTTACTCAGTGTCCTTCACCAATGTTGATGTCTTTTTCCTCTTGGGGTGGCTGCCAGTGTTTGTTGTCATCTCAGGGGACCCAAGCAGCTCCAACAAACTCCAGGAGAAGATTCATTTCTTATTCTGTTCCTTAGTTATTCTTTAGGCCACCACAGGCCATTAATTTGCACCTTGTGCCTCCTTTCATTTGCAAAACCTTTTCTGGAGTGGGTTTATCCATGGATTTTTAAAGACCCCAGTAAGCACCACCTGGTCTCATCCTGAATGTGACCAGGGTTAAGGGAGTGTGTCAAGCATTTCCCAGAGTTATGGATTATAACACTTAATTAAAATGTACTTCCATGTTCCTTCACTTGCTCTGAACAATAACTCACCTTATTCAACAACCTGACCTTTGAAGATGAACAGCTTCCTTTAAGCATTGCCTCTGAATAAAGGAATTCTTGTGAAAACAGCAGAAGCACCCATTATGTAATTAAAACTTCCCTGTTTACATGGAAAATCACTGAGACTAATGCTGCAGGAAGATGAAGACTTTAAAGGGGAGAACCTTGACTTTCAGGTTCTGCTGAAGATCATGAGTCATCTTTGGGAATGGTATTAAAGTAAATTTCTGCTTCAGCAGCAGGCTTACTTTGTGACACTCCTTTTCCCCTGATTTTCTGGCTGCTTGATGACTGTGCTCAGAGTCAAGCTAGGAAGGGGAGAAAATTAATGCCATCAAGGTGTTCCTGCAGCAGCCTCTGTGTTGAAATTGGGGATGTGAGATCCGCATCACTTCCAACAAGATGATCTTGGCTTCTCCAAATCTCCCTTGCACTGAGCTGGTGTCACCAAACTCGAGTGGTGGTGATCCCAAACCAGTCATGGTCTGGGACAGGATGTTCTCATCCTGAACTTAATGGTGTGGAGAGAGAAAAAGAAAGTTCACGAAGAGTCTTGATAAAGGAGACTCTGCTGGAAGTTTTACTCTGTGCTGTTTTTCTGGTGTTGCATTTTATTGCCGCTTGTTTTCAAGGTGGTGCTTGAATTATCTATTCTTTTAAAGGTTATAGGCAATAAAAAAAGGTAGTGCCAGCAGTTCACTGCCTAGGATAAGATACTCTCAGCAACACAGTTAAAATAGAAAGGAAATATGAGTTACTTTATTGATCCCTTAGGAGGGAGCAAAGCCAAACAGTGAAAAAAAAAAGATTCTGCAAGCTATGACCTTTATAATATAGGTAGCTATAGAATAGGGACTCGATCGTGCATCTGTAGATGAACTTCTACAATTCACACCTCATTTAAGGCATTAAAAATGACATTTTTAAAAGCAGGCTGACCTTTGCTGTTTGACAGTGTGTTTAGAGTTTCCATCATCCCTGAAGGTGGAGGAGGCAACTCTCGTTTCGGAGACTGTTGAGTTGGCACTCTCTCCCAAGAAATCTCTGAAAGACCAGGGAGAAATTCCTTGGTAAAAGAGGAAGCTATTCCAGAGAAAAGGGAGGGGTAGGAGTGAAAAGGGATGGGAAAAGAAGTTGCAGATGACTTCTTAGAGGGCCCTTCTTGTGAAATCTGTGAAGGGTCACAGTTATCTCACTGCCCCTTGGAGAACACTCAGGGCCGGAATCCCTCGTGAAAGAACTTTTGCTCATCACATAAGTGATGCAAAACAAAGTGCAGCATTCCTAAGAAGTTGTCAGAATGGATTCTGAGTTCATCTAGCAACTCCCATACCCCTGTGCGAGCAGCTCTGTCACAGTGAGGGGAACCACTAACACAGTGCAGTAAAATATCCTGGAAAAGGCATGGTGGGAGGACTTGCACAGCCTGCAGTAAATCCATATTGCCACTTGTGGTAGCCCACACTGGAGTAGGGGATTTGTGGGGATTTGGAAGACATCAGCTGAGAAAATTAGACAAGAATCAGAGGAAAGCAATACCAGGAGCTGTGTCCACACAGAACGATCGTTTAGGAATACGGTGAATTTAGGAAGCCTAAACCTAAAATGTTTTGATGAGCATCACTTTGAAAATAACTCAGCATGTTAAAGACCAGAGTTATTGAAACCTGGTTTAGTGTGAAATGGAGACTGTTTGTGGAGAAAGATCAACACTTACCCAAGAACACCTTCCAGCAGAATGTGCCCTTCAGAATACACCCGAGCTCTGAGAAACTCTTGCAGTTTCTCTAACCCTAACCCTCACCCTGTTCCCCAAACAGGTGAGACTGCTCTTGGAAAGGCTAAATTCCAATATCTATTAAATGCTGGCAAATGTGGAAGACCGGGGAGGTGCAGCAAACCCTCTGTGTGGAGACTCTGTCATGGAATGTTATTGGAATCCATGGATGTGATTTGAAAACTATTAGAGGAATAAATTCCCTGGCAATGTTGTGTCATCCCACTGACATCTTGCTGATGTTTATGGGACTTGCCTGCTTCCAGGGTAACCTGAATTCTGCTTTATGTTGTAAATAATGATTTTTATTCTTTTTTTTAAGCCAACCAGGCTGGTCAGTTGAAAAACAATAAATTTCTAGTTTCAGCTTTTAACTGTACAACCAGTTATTAAGAAAGATCGAAGTATTTGCCTGTTCTTTCAGAGACTGGAAGCAGGTGACCTTTGGTTTGGGTCATCAAAAATGGTATTCTTGTCAAGCCTGGATTTTCATCTGAGCCCAGATTATGCATAGATTTGCTGGTGAAAACAAAACTGAGAGAAGAGGGCAAGGAATTGGTAAAGCTACTTTGTTGCAATGGAGAAAGTCTGAGGGCAAATCCCAAGCAGCGTTTTGGTGGTTTGAGCAGGAAAAAGACGAGTTGTTATTTTCTTGGAGGCTTCATCCCTGGGCGAAGGGATGCTTGGCATGTTATTCACGGAGAAAATGCCAGCTGGAGATGAGTTATGTTACACTCAGCCCCGAAACTGCGCTCGAGAATGAATCAATTCGGAGCTGCAAAGTGTAAGAAAAGCACATAATATTTATGTGGTGTCAAGTTTATGCCCTTGAAAGTGCAGCTCCCAGGACTGTGGGCTGGGGAGCTCCCCAGATTTCAGGGAAGATCTATGGATGCAGCCCAGCTGAGCACAGGCAGCTTCGCTGGCTGCCACAGAAAATGCTTGTTCCCTGATGAAGTAAGTGCTATTTATCTTTCCCAAGTTACAATCAAATTTAGAGGAAATTGCCAAGGGAAAGTAGGCAGGCGTAATTTTATTTATTTTTTAACCCATTTTAGGTTTTGTTAATAAAATACTTTTCAAGTGTGGTCTTGCACGGGTGTGAGGAACTCTATTTATTTTTCTGAGCAATGATTTAATACTTTTTGATGAGCCCATATTGCACATGGGTGCTATAAATTTGAACTCCTCTTTTCAGCACACTTGACCACCATCCTGATTATATAGAATGGCAGATTTTAGGATAACATTGCTGGAAAATGGTCTTCAGGGGTAATTTTGGATATTTATTTCTCAAAACAGCCTGACAACACAGCCTTATGTCTCTACAGAACAAGCTTTCCCATAATTTTCAAAGGTTGGGTAGGTTTCTGGTTTTCAATGGAAAGCCATAGAAATGAGTATTTTACTCTAAATGCAACACATACACAACTTTGTGCATGTCTGGGGAACCTTGATTTTATTTTTGAGGTGTCACTAACACCTGAGGTCGGGTGCCCACAAAGAAATGACTGTGGGTTCTGCCATCCTTAATTCCTGTCCCCTCACCTGTGGCTGCCTTAATTTCTGTGATGAAATTCTGCTTTGTCTCTAAGTTTCTATTGCTGAGCTTTATCACTGTTGAACAGATAAGTGGGAGACTGAAATCCAGGTGGGATTCAGGAGCTGCTGTGCTCCCACTTGTTCCTCCTGGAATGTTTATCCAGGCTCGTGGGCTTGTTTCATCCCTGAGGTTTATTTGTTTAGGGACCTTTCATGGGAGGTGGGGAATGAGGGATTTATGCCATGTCTGAGGTAGAAAGGGATTTTAAACCCACATCACCCCTGTGCTAATTAACAGCTCAAGAAGACAAATCTGCTGCCTCTTCTTCCAGACGCCCCTGCACCCACAGCTGGGAGCTGGCTCAGGGCCATGGATGGGGAGGCAGGCACTGGTCCAGCTGTTTGAAGGGAGTTTAATCCCTCCTCCCCAGCCTGCTGCTCAGCCAGCAATGTCAAATCTGTGTCAGCACTCCTGTTTGCATTGTGTTTTTCAGGCATTTAATTATTTCCATCTATTTCAGGAGTTGTCGATGCGCTCTTGCATGTCTGGCCCCTGAAGCTGATGTGTAACTGCCTCTTCTTTGGTAAATTTAAACAGATGCATTATCTGATGAAGTGCTTTTCGTGATTTAGAAGCAGCAGTGGGACTGAGCGCAGCGATCAATCAATATTGATTATCACAGTTTTTCCTGGGCTTGAGAAAAGTGTGCTGTAAGGAGGGACTGCAGGGCTTCAGTGCTGCTGAAGCCTGATCCCTGGGAGAAATCAAAGTGAGGGTAATTAACGCTGCTGGCATGAACATTAATTCTGGGCTGGTGATGATATGGCCATTAAAAGGAGCGTGCAGAGCCTCTCCCATAATGTGTTGCACTAGGAGTGTGAATGCGTATTTGGCTGGATTGAGTTTGATGAATTATCTACCTCGCTCCTGCCACTGATATTTTTCTAAAGCTCGTTAAGCACAAAGTGGTGGCAAAGCCCTGGGTTCTGCCTGCTGCTCGTGGGCCACTCACGAGACCTATTCCTGAGCCAATGTGTGTTTTCTCTCCAGCTGTGCAGAAGGAGCAATTGAGGCTCCTAAGTACTGCGTGCAATAGCGAGCTGTGTTAAAGAGAAATAGCTGTTACCTCAGCCTTCCCAGGGAAAACAGCACTCGATGGTTCCTGCGGTGCTGGCAATGGGAGGGGGCTTGGAGAGGGCGTGATTTGCTGAAATAGACTTTGCTTCTGCGTGTCCTTGAAGTCTGTGCCACCCCAGCCTCTCCCTGCCTTGGCCTGGGGGAATAGCTGGGCATTCTGCGGCCCCTGGCCTGGGATGAACTCGCCTTTTCTGCTCGGTTTTGTGCAGGGGCCAGCCACAGGGGCAGGTACAGATCTCTTGCAAATCGTCAGCTGAGCTCTGGTGGCTTCTGTGTATAAAAATCTCGGAGCAGAATGGGTAACCACAGCGTGGTGACAGTCTCCCTCTTCTCCGTATCTCCCTTTTGAAACAGCAAAAGCTCATTTGTGCCTTTAAAAATAATAACTTCCATAGATTACAGCCTCAACTGCATGCCAGCCTGTGTAGCTGCAGTGTCTGAACACTCTTTTAGTCCAGAGACTTAATATAAAAGTCTTCTGGTTTGTTGTAAATACCCTGAATATGATCCCGCTTTGAGTGGGTTTAAGGTGCCCCTATTGCTCTTTAGTCCACTAATCCTTGTACCTGCAGCTTCCTGGGGAAAGCTCCTGGGATGCTGGATAAATGCAACAACAGCCTGGCACATCCCCTGGCTGGGTTCACCTCTGCCTCTGGAATGAGGAGATCCTGAACCTGGAGAGCTGCCAGCTGTTTTGGGAGCTGCTCTGCCTGGAGGGGTTGCAAACTCAAAAGTGGGAGAAGGTTTTAAACTCTGGGGGTTCCCATCTTTGGGGTGCAAGTTCTACTCATGGGTGATGATGGGGACACCTGGGGACAGCTCTGTGGGTCCCTGTGACCTGCTCCAGCTGTGCCCTGATGGGAGGTGTTCAGGAGAAGGCATCCCTGGCACCAGCAGGCTGCAATTAGTTACTTGTAGGAGTACTCCAGCAATCTTGCTTTCATCCATGGCCAATGGTAATATTCCAAAGTGGAAATGCAGAAATAACTTGGAGCTCAAAGCAGCTTTTGTTCAGTTGCTGATAGAGAAACTTCCTTTTTCTCCTGACACACTGCAGCCACTGAGCAGGAGTTGTATTTTTATTTTTCCTACAATAAATTCTCTTTTCTAAGTATCTACATCAGCTGAGCTTGTGGTATTCTATAGGTATCCTCCAAAAGGCCAAGAGGTTGCAAAAAGGGAAGCTGACACACGCTGTCCATGCTTGTCTCAAACCTTTTCCTCTGTTTAAGACGAAGCCAGTGGAGTTGAGCACTGTCCACGCACAAATAATCATATTCTGCAACAATAAAACTTGTTGCTGATATGAAAAATAACCTCATCAGCTTCACCTTAACCCTCACAATTTCCTAAAGTAACATGTCTGGAGACAAAACACTGACTCACACAACTGCTGAGGCTTTCTGATCTGTGAATGAATTCCAAACAGGTTGGAATTTATTTATAATTTTAGTGTTGCTTTATCAAAATGCGTGTCTCCAGCTAGCTAGCGGTTGCTCAGTCTCTATTTGAAGCCTCTTATTAGCTTGATACGATCAAATTTATTTAATGATTCTTTGCATATCAAAGACAAAGACTACATGGCTTGCTTGCAAAGCTAGATCTGATCTTGGATCTTGTGTTAATTCTTTGGTCTGGGTGCTCGCAGCGCAGTGTAAAACAACAAACCACAGCGTTTTCATCAAGATAAGCAAGTGATACCATTTCCTGGGAAAACAAGATTTCACTGCCCGATCTTCTGCGGGGGTTAGTGAACATGAGGCCTACTCGTGTCGTGCATGAAAAGGTCAGCGACAGGACAAGGCTGTTTCTGGAGGAGCACATTCACCACTTGAGAAAACAACCTGGGCAGCAGAGCTGCCTCCGTGTGCAACCCCAGCCTCTCCCATGGGGACGGAGGGGACACGGGGCAGTGACCACCCAGGGCAGCACCTTGCAGGGGGGCTGGGGAGGGGCACAGGTAAAAGGGAGAGTGAGTGAAGCATTTCCAATCCCCTGGGTCATATAAAGAATTGGTTAAAGCTGCTGAAGCGCCCCAAATCTGATTTGTTGCAGTACAGTGTTTGTTAAGCACTAGGGTTTATAAATCCTCTTGGTTTGGTCCTCCTGACCAGGAGATCTGCACAAGGGGGAAAAGGAAAGAGCAGGAGCAATGCATGGGTGCAATCCGAGTCGTGCCTCACAGCACAGACATTGTAGACAAGACCTTTCCCCCTCTTCCTAAGTGAGGACTTCAGCAGGTATTGGATTTTCCCCAACCATTAGCCTAACTCTGCACAGCCGTTCATAACCCTGCTCTGAGGGACAAGTCTATAAATGCTTTCAGCATCTGAAGGAAGGCCCGTGATTACCCCAGAACAGCTGTAATTCCTTCTGCAATGTTTGTACTGCTGACAGAAGCCACAAATCCCCGCTCTGTGCTCTTGTGCTGGTCCAGTGCCTCGTGGTGCCCAAACTGGTGATTAATGGTGCTGAGGTGATGGAGCAACACAGCACAGAGGCAGAAAACCTTCAATTGCTGTTATCCTGTGCCCCCCTGGGAGAGCAGCGGGGGCAGGACGTCCAGGAGGAGCTTTTAAGAAGGATTTCTTTGAAGTTTTCTGTGAATGGCTGCAGACAAAGGGCAGGATGTGCCAGTCAGCTGTGGGCTGCAGGGTGGGATGGCAGACTGGGAGGAAGCTGATGTCTGGCAGTGGAGACTGAACGGTTTCTTACTGATGGTTGAAAATCCCATGTAAATGTGATTACATTTTATTTTGCTGCAGTAATGGCTGTGGATGGAGCCTGGAGGAGCAATAAACCCTCTGTCACTTGGGAGCCAGGCAGGGATGGGGCTGCTGTGATGCATTTGCCTAATGGCAGCAAATTGGGCAGTGGCCTTCCCTGGCAGCTGCTGGAATTCCCTTCACTTCCCTGAGCCTTTGAGGCTGTTCCTGGTGCCTTTGGGGATGATGGATCCTCCACAGGAAGACGGCACAGACTGCATTCACAGCCCAGGCTCCTTGCCCAGACCTCGGCGAGCCATTAAGGAGCTTTTCTCCTTGGAGGCTGGAAAATGCCAGCAGTGGATGTGGATATCGAAGCCCTGACTTTTGAGAGCCAGATTCATAATTGCTTTTTTGTTGTTTTGTTTTTTGTTTTGTTTTTTTTTTTTCCCATAGTCTGAAGTTCACAATCAGTTCTCTTGCTAGGCCGTGCCTCAGCAAAAACTCTCATTATAAAACCCTCAAAAAGGGAAGTCAGATTCAAATTTTGGAATTTGAGCTGCAGTTTCTCTAGATATGCTGCAATTCCCTTCCATTTTTGTCAGACTATTGAGTTCTGCTTTTCCAAAAAGCCTATTTATTAGATAAACCTGGTGTTTCATGAGCTTAAAGTACATTTGGCAAGCCCAAGGATGCTGCATTCATTGTTCTTTCAGAGCCAGCAGATGAGAGGACATGCCTCTCCATTAACAAGGGAGTGGGATGGTTTGCCATTTGGGCTTGCTTAAACTGATCAATGATGTGGGATTATGAGCAAGATTTGCCCAAAGGCTGAGGATTGCATTGGAACATTAACAATGATATTAAAGTGAGACCTCCAACAATGCTCTCGATGAAATTTAATTTTTCTTAACTAAGGAGCTGTGATGCATTTCATCCCAGAGATCCACTGGATGCCAAGGAGCTGATTTCTACAGCCTGGACAGGAGATCAAGTCCCTGACACACACCAGCATGGCTCTGCCTTTGGGCTCTGGTCACATAAACTGGGAGTTTTCCTCTATACTGCTCTGCTGATGTGACTTTGCTTGCAAACATCTCTGGGTACTGAAAATCCAGCCCTTCCTTTCCTTTAACAGCAGTCAGCTTGGACAGGCATGAAAGCATTCCTGTGTTTCACTGAGCAAATTGCAGCAAAGATGTGTCTGCAACAGCTGGTCGTGGTCTGGTTATTGTCAGGATGTGGCTGGGAAGGTGTGCAAGGTGCTGATGAGGAGGGAGGGGAAAAAGGGAGCCATGGAAAAGCAGGAGAAGGTTGCTTGCATCTCCCTCATCTCGGGCCGGCTTTGTTTTCCATCACTTTCACGAAGTGCTCGTAACAAAATTAAGGAAATTGTATCTTGGCTAATCAAAGAAAAGGAAAGAGGGATGTGTAGGCTGAGCGACCTCCCAGGATTGTGTAGGAGGCTGATGTCAGATGGCAGGCAAGTTCAGTATTTGTAGCATTTGTATTTTTCTTTTTTATCATATTCCTTTTTTTTTTTGTCTCTGTTGTTGCGGTGTTTTGTTTTGTTTTGTTTTGTTTTGTTTTGTTTTGTTTTGTTTTGTTTTGTTTTCTTTTTAATCATCCCCAGAGGAGAAAGGAAAGGTCTGACAAGTCATTTGAAGCTCCCTGGGAGCTCTGCAGGAGCAGCTCCAGCAGAGCAGGTGCAGCCTCAGCTGCAGGTGTTGGGGAGGAACCTCCCACCCCAGATGGCAGCTGATTGTTCCCTTCTCTCTTGGCTCCTGAGCTCACCTGATCCAGCTGGAGAAGCTGATGTCACCTGGCAGTGACAGTCACCACGGTCCTGTGTCGCTCAGGGCTGGCTGAGCATTGGTGCTGTACAGCAACAGAGAGCTGGGAGCAGCTTCTGAGGTGAAGTCTTGTCCCAGAAATTTGTGTGTCCTTTCCCCCCTATTTTAAAATGTAATTCCTTTGGGAACAATTCCATGTGCACAGAAAGGAGGCTGGCTCCTAGTTTAAAGCTGAGGTTGCCCCTAATAAGCCTTCCTCCAGTGAGATTTGAAGTGTTTTGAGAAACTAAAAACAAGATTTGTCTTTTTAGAGAAGGAATCTCTTTTCCTCTTGCCATTTTGCACTGAAATCCCTCTAAAATGATTGAAATGCCTCTCTCAGAGTGCTATTTCATTTTTGCTTCTCTTTTGTGCCTCCTTCTTATTTATGGAAGCAGCTTTGCTTCCTCAATAAGCAAGAGCTACGTTTTTTCTTGATTTCATCAGGCTGCCAGCATGAGCTGCTCAGGACTCAGCTGTGATTTGCTGCAGACTCCACCAGAAACAGTAATCAAGCCAAAGGGCTGAGGTGTAGATCTAATGGTAGTGTGGGCACAGGCGTCTGGAAAGAGATTTGCTATCAAATATAAAAAAAAAAGTTGTTGAGATATGATAAACTATCTGGGATTAAAGTGAAATGGCAGGAAGGATTTTTGACAAATACAGATATTTTTCAGCTGCATCTCCCCAAATCCAGCTCTGATTTTCAGACAGCAATGTACCTTCAAGCTCAGAAGTAAGGCCAGCCTGAAAGCCACTGGAACAACTCCTGGCTTTGTAACAATCGTCCCTGGAAGTGTTCAAGGCCAGGATGAAGGAGTTTGGAGCAACCTGGGGTAGTGGAAGGTGTTCCTGCCCATGGCTGGGGGTGGAACTGGGTGAGCTTTAAGGTCCCTTCCAAACCAGTTCATTTTAGGATTCCATGCACTACTGTCAGGACTGAGCCCTGATGCCCAGGTACACACGAACTCCAGTCCCTTTGCCTGGAATTTACCTGTGGTTCATCCCCATTTGAAACCTAAACCCAGCAGAAAACACTGGGGGCTTGTGGGAAAATTTTAGGCCGCCAGAATTTAGTTGTTTTTTGTTTTTTTTTTTTTCTGCATTTCTCTCTGCTCTAAGGGGGCAGCAAAATCCAGCACCCTGTGTCACTCTTCACTCTACCTTGTTGCCCAAGTGGGAATTTTTACCAACATAGAGCGGAAATCCCCACCTTTGCCCTGCAGAAACCAGGGAGCACTTAAGAGCTCTTTCCACATGAGATGTCCTGGCTGAAGACTTTGGCCAGGAAAGGATCTGTTTGGTCGCTCATAAACATGGGCTGTGATTCTCTTTGAATTACCTCATGAATTTTACAAGGTCGAGAAACACCAAACCCACCATTTTTTATGGTATCTAACAGATTTTTTTCCCCCCCTCCTTTCTAACACTGATATGTCACATCAGCTTTGTCTGTTGGCAACCCTTCCCAGGTGCAGAGCCAGATCAGCAGAACTCCATTTACTTCAGTGGAAGGGTGCCAGGTGATGCAGCGAGGACCTGGCTCTCTCATCTGAGCTGTAGCTATCATGCTTAGCTAAGCTTTTTGGCAACTTTTGCCTGAAGATTTTGTGAGAATCAGTTTTCTCACACGATTCGGGTGTTTCTTGTTCCAGGATGGTCTGGAAATACCCCTTAGCAGATGTTCTGGTGGCTCACGTTACACTTGCATTCCAAGCCTGGCCTGACCTTGAAAGAGCCAAACAAAATGATAAAATCCCAGAATGGTTTGGGATGGAGGGGACCTTAAAGACCATCTCATTCCACCCCCTGCCATGGGCAGGGACACCTTCCACTAGACCAGGTTGTTCAGAGCTCAATCCAACCTGGCCTTGGACACTTCCAGGGATGGAGTACCTGCCATCTCTCTGGATAACATCAACAGGGTTGACCATCAGCTTTAACAGCAGCAAAATCTACTCAAATGTTTCTCTGCCCTAATTCCCCATCTCTTTCATGTGATATTAACTCCTGAACCCTGCTGCTCTGGTTTATATCCCGCTCTCACCGTGGATGGTGGTCCTGAGTTAGCAGAGCTCCCCTGTCCTTTTTCCCCCTCCACTCCATGTAATGCTTTCCTGTGCTTAGTGATATCCCACATGGAAATCCTTGTTAGCCTCGCTAATTGCTGTTGTACTATTTAAAATCAGTTTATCCTTTTTTTTGGCCAGCCAGGACAGGCATTTATCCTTGGGGCTGCCTGATTTACCTCATGTGGGCTGTGGGATTGCAGTGCAAGTTTCAGCCTGGCTGGGCTTGCTGGTGCTCTGAGTTCTGCAATCACAAGTGCAAAACCAGCAGTGTTTGATCCCGGGTTTTTAATGCGTGTTCCATAAAACACACGAGGGGTGTTCCAAGCAAGGGCTCTTCAGAACAGCCATTGTTTGGGATTTGGAAAGTGGTGCTGGCTGTGGGAAGGGTTCCCCTGTGCGGATGTAATGTAAAGCACGTGTACATTCGGGTCTGCTCGTGTTTAGCAATGTGCTTGCCAATAATAATGAAAAACACACACGTCCAGCACACAGTCATAGTTAACTGCTAAAGCTGCAAGGCCTCGTTTGTTCTCTATGCACAATTACCATCCTGTAAGATTTAAGGCTTTGTTTTTTTTCTTTTTTTTCTTTTTTTTTTTTTTTTAAACCTGTACTAGCAGAAAGCTCAGCTATTCCAGAAAAATCTGTTCTTTTAATGCTCAGGTGTCTCACAGCACTTATGGATCAACTTTTCATGGTTTTATAGGGGTTGTTATCACTCCCCTGTATAACATTTGTAGCATGTAAATGGGACAGACTCTCTGGTATGACAATATGGTGATAAAATATTTACTTTTAATGTAGCATGTTTACTATTAGATATCAAAACATTTTATTTAAAAAAAAAAAAAGGCATCAAACTTCTACTTTCAGTACAGAGAAACAAGCCAGAACGTTTAAATTATTTATTCCAAATCCATTACCAGCTCAGTGGCAGAATCAGAAACTGATGCTAGTTTTATTATGTTTGCCAACCCTGTGCAATGCTCAGAATATTTCAGTTAATGAAACATAAACCAATAAATAATAAACCATTAGCGAGTCCTAGGCCTGCCCTGGGATTTCAGTGGGAAGAGAATCAGGCTGGTATTGTGAATTGTAGCAGCTGCTTCAGAAACATGTGCTGTCCTTGAATACCTGGCTGAAGTTTGGTGTCCCATCCTTGCCACTGAAGCACAATTTTTTTAATCCATGAATTGGCATTTGCAACTAGTCCCCCAAACTGTTTTGCTCCTAAATTATTGCATTTTTCTTCATTTTTGATTGACGTGTTCATAACTGTTCTTCAGTTCTTCCGGTCATCTCTTGGGTGATCAAATAAATGGTTGAAATCCCTTTTCCTTAACACCCTGTTGTGTCGTTCTGCTGAATCTAATCTACATTACTCTTTTCTGCTTTTGTATTTGGGCTTTCTTGGGTTGTAGAATCATGGAATGGTTTGGGTTAGAAGGGACTTTAAAGATCATCCAGTTCTACCTCCCCTGCCATGGGCAGGGACACCTTCTACTACCCCAGGTTGCTTCAAGCCCCAGTGTCCAGCCTGGCCTTGGGCACTGCCAGGGATCCAGGGGCAGCCACAGCTTCTCTGGGCACCCTGTGCCAGGGCCTGCCCACCCTCCCACGGAACAATTCCTTCCCAATATCCCATCTGACCCTGCACTTTGTCAGTTTGAATCCATTCTCCCTTGTCCTGTCACTCCAGGCCCTTGTCCAAAGTCCCTCTCCGTCTTTCTTGTCAGCTCCTCCAGGTACTGGAAACCCTTGATTATGTCACTCTGACCCTTTCCTTCTCCAGGCTGAACAATCCCAATTCTCCCAGCCTTTCTTCATGGCAAAGGTGCTTCATCCCTCTGATCAACCTGGTGGCCTCCTCTGGACGTGTCTGCTTCCTCTCCCATCCCAGATTTGGGGTGGGTGACAGCCCAGTGCCCAGCTGGGTGAGCCTTCCCTGGGCACTGGGGATGCCCTGCAGAGCCACACTGGGGCTGTGCCAGCCAGGAAGGGCAGGCAAAGCCAGCCCTGCTCCCACTTACATTTGCCAGCATCGTTCCTCTACTTCAGCTTTGATGGCCCAAGAAAAGCTGTGATCAGGCTTCCCTTGCAGCCTGGCAGTGAGTGTGTAGCAGATTTAACCTTTACATCTGCTCCAGCAGCAGAGCAAATGCATCCATGGCATGCAGGGGCTGTGCCTGAGAGGACGTGTGCTCCAAGAAATGTGTCTGTGCCTCAGTTAAAAGGCATGTTTTCCATTCCTGTCGTCCTGAGGTTCTCTTTACATTGTATGCAGCAGCTCTTAGCTCATAATTACAGGTCAGGAGTTATTTAAGGCAGTCCAGCCTGTTTCTTTTTACCTAAAATAACTTCAAAACGTGCATTTATCCCCCCAGAATGGGTGGGATTGTGTTACAAGGGTAGCCCTGAATAACTCCACTGAAACGCACGAGAGCCATGCAGAGCCACCGTAATCGAAGAATAAACTCTCTGTAACCTTCCCAGAGCCACCTTCCTTGGAAGCTGCTGGGAAAGGTCAAACCTGCTCTTTGCCCATAACCTCCCTAAAAACCGGGAGAAGATGTTTTGTGGCAGCTTCGTGCAACTGCAGGTGTGAAAGGGCAGCAAGTTCTGCATCTTGGTCACTGCTCTTGCAACAAAACATTTGCCTCCACCCCACCCGTGGCTGATTTTATTTTCTTAGTAGAAAACCATTCCCTGGGTGATTCCAACCACGTGAGATTTTTCCATAACCATTTCTGCAAACGTCCCTTGAAACACCCACAATAATCTTCATGCCCGCTTCTGAATTGGGGCTCTACATCTCACAAAATGCCACTTCCACTTGCTTTAATGCTTGGAATTCAGTTTATGGCTGGAGCATGGATCTCACATTTGCCTGCCCGGCCTGAAAATTCTGTCAGGCTTTTTCCTTGAGCTGCCATTCAGAGACCACCATGGGAGGGAAGAAAGGAGAAGCAGCTTTTCCACGGTGCTCTCCTGCTCTTCCTAATTTCCCAGGACTCCCCACCACAGCCCTGTGGTGTCCTTATCTTCCACAAACCCACAAAAAAGTTGCTTTATGGGCTTTGATGTCTTCCCACAGAGAAGGAGTTGTGAGGGCTAAGAAAATTAGCTTAGATGGGAGAAATCCGTGAGGGCAGGATCAGTGTCGGGCTGGGAGAACGTCTCATGAAGTTGAGGCACTTCTGTACCTTGGACAGACCTTGCTGAGCTTCATGGCCAGTTGTCATTGCCTTTCATGAGTTGGGTCAGGGACTTCTGGACAGGGGATGGAGCGACAGGACAAGGGGGAATGGCTTCAAACTGACAAAGGGCGGGGTTGGATGGGATACTGGGAAGGAATTGCTCCCTGTGAGGGTGGACAGGCCCTGGCACAGGGTGCCCAGAGGAGCTGTGGCTGCCCCTGGATCCCTGGAAGTGTCCAAGGCCAGGCTGGATGGGGTTTAGAGCAACCTGGGATAGTGGGAGGTGTCCCTGCCCATGGCAGGGGAGTTGGAACAAGAAGATCTTTGAGTCCCTTCCAACCCAAACCAGTCTGTGACTCTGTGATTCATGTCAGGCTTCCCAAGCAGAGATTTTCCAGCGCTGCTGCTCTCCTGGCTCACCAGCAAATCCCAAAGGCAAATGTGAGAGCTGCCTCTCCTCTTAGGGTTTCACACCTTGCTGCAGCGTGGGCAGGGAGGACAAATTGGCCGTTTCACGCTGTGCTGCACTACAAAAGCTGCTCAGCTGAGCATCCAGGTGTGCTGGCACGGCCTGGAATGCACCTCTGCTGCGTTATCAGCCGTGGTGTGCACGTCCTGTGTGTGCTCAGCTCTGGGAACCACAAGGTGGAGGAGCCAGAGCAATGGAAAGTTCCCTGAGGTGTCCTCTGAGAGCTGCAGGGCACAGCATGAGAAAAAACAAACCACTGACAAGTGATTTCTACCTTTGTGCTGTGCAGTCACTTGAAGCTACTTTTTAAATCTTTCTGATAGAAGGTTTTTTTTCCCCTCTAATTAACATTTTACACTTCTCTTTGGTATGGTCATAGGTGGGAAGGAAACTGGGTAATATTTTTGTTTCTTCATTTGCAAAGGAGAGCATTAAAAGAAAGAATTGCTTTCTCTTCTTAATGCATTGACAGCGTGTAACACAAAATTCGGAGGGGAATAAGGCAAAAATCAACTGTAAAACCTTCTGAAATGATATTTATGATTCTGGAGGGCTAAATAGGCTGGGACTCAGCGGATGTTTCTTTTCTTAGCCAGCAGAAAAGCACTGGAAAGGAAAACCAAACTCTTCAAAACTCTATTTTCATAACAGGATAGTCTGACTACCAGAAGAACCATCTGCTAAAACCAGGCTTTTTTTTTTTTTCTTTTTTTTTTTTTTTTTTTTTTTTTTTTTTGACAGAAGCTAATGTGATACTGATCTGGTTTTAACAACGCACAGTTTTAAAAATAAATTTTTCTCTTCAACAAAAGGAGTGTTATGATTCAAGACGACACGTTCCCACAAAACCCAAAGGCTGGACCTTGCTAAATCACAACTCTTTTGGTTTTAAATCAACTCCTTGATGAGGATATAGCATTCTATTGGGCAAGATTTCACAAGAGCTGACCTTGCAGGTGATGTGGTCAGAGGTAAAGTATGTAGTGAGGCAAGGGATGTGGCAGGGTATTGTTATCCCTGGGAGTTTTCATGTGAATAGTCCCAGTGGACAACTGAAAAATAGGGTTTGCAAGAGTGAGGATAAATCAGCCCCTCCTCTGCCCACATTTTCCTCCTATAAACTGTGAAGTGCTGGTCTTGCTGGAGTGGCCTGTTTGCCCCCTTCCTTCCTGCACTGCAGCTGTGACAGGGCTGCTCTTGGCAAAGAACACCCCAGATTGGGAACATTTTATACTTTTAAGTAATTGAAGGAGTCTGCACAGCCAGGTAATCAATGAACTATGTAAATGCCAATACTAAAGTGAAATGGTTAATTGAATTTAATTTCCCTGGGCTGCTTCTTCTGCATTCTCCCAGTGTGCTGCCCTAGGACACACAACCCTTTCAGGAACAAAGAGGGTCTTTGCATCCAGTGGAATTGCATGAAACCCATTAAAATCCCTGGGAGTCTTTCCATGCTATTTAACAGGTTTGGCTCATCCCATTTATGAGCTCTAGGGAAGAGTTTTGCTCTTGGCCCTTTCTGCAGAGGCCCCTCTCAGGGGTCTGCATCTCATCCCACGTGTCTGGCTTGGGGGGGTGCACCCTTGGAAGGGATTACAGGGCAGGCAAGTGGCCAGAACACTTTTTCTCAGGTGATTTTATGCCTCCTGAGAGGCATGTGCTGGGCGGCTCTGATTTATTGCAAAAGGAGTTGGCACCACACATAAAACACCCAATGTTGTGCTAAAGCAATTCTCACAACTGCTCTCTCTGAGGCAGTGTTCCTGTTAGCTGGCAGCTCGGGGTAATTCCGATGAAGAATTGGTGTGAATTTGTACATGCTGAAATCCCCCCACGCCCCAGCACAGCCTAGGAACAGCTCTGCAATACTGAAGTGGCCTGAGAGCAGAACCAGCACTAGCAGAAGTGATTTATCTCAAATCGTTGTAGATCTAGAGGTGAAGGAGACCTGTGGCTGTGAGACTTCAGCTCCAGGATCCTCAGTCTGTGACACTTGTGCCAGCACTTTCCAAGGGATGCTCAGCATTGTCCAAAAGCTTCCCCTGGAGCTGGTGGCCCTGGGGACAGAGGTGGCCCTGATCCTGATGGGGTGGCAGGGGAGGGTCACAGCTGCAGGGGCTCTGGCATTAGTGCCCCTGCTTCCCTTGAGGCTCGTCGTGCACAGCCTTCGAAAGTTTTTGTTCTTTTTTGGACTTCAGATTTTCGGTAGTGGAGTTCTCCATCTGTCCAAAAGTAATATAAGTGTGATCTTTCCCTCCCCTTGTCTCCTCCGGAGCATCTTTGAAGTGTTTGGGCAGGAAAACATCAAATCGAAAGAGCAGCAAGTCCTGTCCCGGTTGTTCTTGTGCTTTCATGTCCTCAGCTGCTTTTTGTGGGCTCTCTGGCACTCCCACACAGTCCCTGCTCTGTTCCCAGTCCCTTTGATAATCCACACCCCCTGCTCACTCTCATTTTGGCTCCCTGTCACTTTTCCTTCCTCGCCCTCCCCATTCTCACTGGATATCCATGGCCCAAATCCTTCTCTCCCCAGCAGTCAGGTTTTTAGGGATATAGGATGCCTTGCTCATCATTTCCCTTCTCTTCAAATCTGACTTTTAAAAATAGCCAATTGCATCAGGCTTTTGGCCAAAAATTCTATGATGACCTGGAGCTTTAAGGTCCATATGGACACATTCAGACCTAGATTTTGGTGATTCCCCAGTCTAGGAGTGCTGAAGCTTTTCTTTACTCAGAGGGTGTGAGGCCCAGAGAAGCTGTGGCTGCCCCTGGATGCCTGGACGTGTCCAAGGCCAGGTTGGACGGGGCTTGGAGCAGCCTGGGACAGTGGAAGGTGTCCCTGCCCATGGCAGGGGGGGGACTGGATGATCTTTGAGTCCCTTCCAACCCAAACCATTCCAGGATTTTTGAATCTTAAGGCTTTGCTGTGGTTCACTATAAAGATAGGAGCACCCTGCCAACTTCAGCCTGAGAGACAGAGCGTGCTGGGGGAGAATTGGGAGGTGGATTTCGGGGATTAACTAGCTGGAATGTTTGGCTTTGGGTTGCTCAGGCTGCAAGGTGAGTGGAACTGAGCCCATCTGCAGGTTTCTCTCAGCCCCAGACTGTCTTTGCTGTGCACAAATCTCTCAGCAGCACAGAGCAATTCACAGCATGTCTTCAGCTCCCTTCCAAGAGCTCTGCCTATTCTAAAATTCTCTGAAAAGCCACCTCCATCCCCACAGCTGCTGCTGTCATCTCCTTCCAATTTATTTTCAGGCTCTTCCACTGCAGGTTGTACCCACTGGCTCCCCTTCCAGAAAGGATGAGCTCTAATTGTTCCAGTTCCTTCTGAGTCTGTCTCTCAAAAGGCTGAGCCACACCTTCTCCAGTCACTGCAGCCTTGAGCTCCCCGTGGCCATCAGGTATGCAAAATGCATTTCCTCCTGCCAGAGGCTTGGGAATTCCTGTGCACCTGTTAGGATCTGGTTCTGGTGCACCTTTCATAGTGTTTCATGTAAGATCAGAGCTTTCCTACCCTGTGATATAATTCTGCCTGAATTAGGAAGCTTAGTTCTCAGCTTTTTGTTATACAAAATTGAAGTTGGTGACATTTCCTGCTTTGAAAAGCTGCTCTGAAGAGGCTAAGATATTATTAGGCATTATTTGAAAAGCATTTAAACTGTCTCAGCTCCATTTTTCTGTTGGGATGAGAACATCTGGCATCAGTGTTTTCTCTGGTCTGGAATACCCAAGGTCCTGCCTGGAGGACAGATGACCAATGGTGGACAGAGTCCTCTCCAGGCTTTCTTATCTGGGAGAATCAAACTGTGCTAGGCCTGTTTTGAGGGGGGAGTATCAAAAAAGCACAATTGCAGGGAGCATCATTATTAAGGAATCCTTAAATTGTAGCCTTTGCCTGTAACATGGAGACATCTGCACTGCAGCTCCATTATGTCTGGATCTTCCCTAGCCTGAATCCTTTGGCATATTTGACACATTCCATCAGTTATTTTTTATTTCCATATTCATCTGATGATGGGTACATTGTACCCTGGTGCTTCATTTGTGCTTTTCTATTCCTGTGCAGAAATCCCACAGTTCTTGAGAATTAACCATATTTTTAAACCTACCACTACCTCCTTTTTTTACCCAAAAACCTAACGATCTTCAAAGGTGCAATTTTAGCTTTAACTTAATGTCTTAGGCTACAGAACCCTTTGGTAGCATATTTTTCTGGTATAATATTTCTGCTTTGCTGGCCTTTCTGGTTGATTTTTAACACTATTTTCTGGTATGACATTTGCCTGAGTACCGGTTTATGGCACACCTGAGTTGAATTGTTCTTTAATGAAGGATTTCAATCCTCTCTACAGGCTTCTGTGAACGGGCTCTCAGTGTACAGTTCCCTTCTCTACCAATCTGAATGGCCTTTGCTGGGTTCTCATTCACTTCTGCTCATTTGGCTGCAAATACTTGGGAAAATGGTTGCATTTCTTTCAGCACTTGCAGTTCTTTCCCTCAAAATGGGCTACCACAAAGCCCCCGAAGCCCATGTTTGCTGTTCAGCAAAGAAGGGAGGAAAGTTTCTATGCTGAGAAACTTGTTGGCAGCATCAAGAATCCTTCACCTGTGGAAGGCACCGAGAAACCTGCGGGAAGCTAAAGGATGGCAAACCTCACTTGTAAATCTTTTAAGTGCCTTGTGCCTGAAAAAATGACTGACTCGCTCACTTCTTGGCTCTCCAGGTTTCTTGCATCTGAAGAAGAGCACAAGTGACACGTAAGCACAGCTTTTGTTTGCTGGAGAGTTTTATTTTTATCTACATTTTATGCAAAGCACTGCAGCCTGGGCCAGCCCGTTGCTCAACGCTGACTCTGGTTTTCAACAGGATAAATCCTTCTTCCCATGGCCTCTGGGGTGAATTAAAAACCCTGCTATCTCCTGGGGGTTTGGTTGGGTCTGGCTGAATTCTGCTGGCGTGGTCTCTTCCTGAACTAGGAAACAGCACTGTGTTTTAGGAGAGAGCGATAAAGTGTCAGGGTCAATAAACTGTCAATAGGCTGACAAATGCTGGCCCGTGTGCTCAAACAGCCTCAAGTCACGAATCCTGACAGGTCTCAAACCAGGCAGTCCAAATTTTCTGCCTAAATTCAGGCCAAGCTGCCCCGGGCATCTCTGTTGTCTTTTCTGTTGTCTGGGTCTTGCAACCAATTTTCTGTGTTTTCACTTGTATTTCATTTCACATCTTGCACAGAAGGGTCTCTGTATGTTTCATTTAAGCTGAAATTTACCATTCATTTCCCTGCTGAAATTAATTGATCTGTTTCCCTGGAAAAGCTGCAGCATGCAGAAGCTCTTGCTCTGTAACACCTCACAAACATCCATGAGATTTGCTTGAAAAATTGTTACTAAAAAACCATGCAAATAATTGAAGATAGCTGGGGCTGCAAGTCCAGATTGTGATGAGTTTAAGACTGAAATGCTCATCTCCACTTGTGGCTCCTGTTTGCAATTTGTATTTTGTCTTATTTTTAATATGAAAGCAACATTCTTCTGCTGAGAGGTGGATGCAACTGGAGTTGGTGGCATTACTGGAGTGAAGGCAATATTCTCACCTTTTCTTGTTGATTCAAGCTGCAAGTCTTTTCCACTCTGAAGGATTACCATGAGTTTGGTTTTCCAGCCTTGCTAGGAAACGTCTTGAATCCTTTGAAAATAGGAACATTTGAGTTGCAATTGGCATGGACTGAGAAAGCCCTTATTAATGAACCATCCTGTTTTTTCTGCTGTAACTTCCATGCCCTCAAAGTAGAAGCAGGAGGTGACCCCTGTGGACATCAGGCAGGGTGGGAGCTCAGCTCAGCTCCTCTAATAGATCAGCTCTAATTCAAACCATGTGGCCACAAACGAGGTGATCACCATGCCTGGTTGGGACAAAACTGGGAGTCAGGAGCTCCAACTAGTTTGTTTATTGATAGGAAGAATTGCTGTAAATCTGCTTTGGTGGCTTTTTTTAAAATAAAAAATAAAGGCACATTTGTTCCAATAAGAAACACTTCATGCAGCTGAGCCATGAGGAAAAGTAAAAAGGAGTAGTGGAATTTGGTGCATGATGTTATTTATAAAAATGGCCTTCACATTTCTGTGGTTTCTTCAACCTGGAAAAGCAAATTTGCCCGTGTTTTCGTTTCCTAAGAGGAGATAAGAACCCCACTCCCTGGAAAAAGCTCAGTGAAAGGCTCAGCCTTGATGTGTGCTGGCTTATAAAGCACTGCTATATGTAAACCACAGAAATGGAATGTAATTGCAAACTCCTGCTCCATCCTATATATACCGTGCCTAGACAGTCTGGTCAGCTCTGCCCAAAGCAGGGATCTGTTCTGAGGGAGCCAAAGCTGTCTGGGTGTCTGGTCACCTCTCTCTGCCCTTGCTGTCCCCCTTCCCCTCCTCCTCCTTCCTCATCCTTCCCCCATGGCTGGGGAAGAGCTGGTGTCTTCAAAATAAACAAGAGCTGAGTGCAGGAAAGACGATTTACTCACTTTGCAATACCCAACAGGATTTTTTCTCAGTCTATCAGAAATCCTGCTGTAAACTGTAAACTGTGGGGTGTCAGCACGGCTGGGTGGCAGCCCTGGATCTGCAGAGTGGTGTAAAAGAACCCACCCTGCACCATCCTCCCCACTGACACACACTCCAGCCTTTTCACATTTCTCCACTCTGAATCCAAGTCCTCCTCACCCCATTCAATATTTGATGGCCGAGTAGGTGGTACAATCCTTTTTTTGCCCTGGAATTGCCCCAAATGGGGTCAATTGCCTCTTGTTGCTCCAGCCCTCAGAGCTGGTGTTGGGAAAGGAATTGCTGTCTGTTCAGCCCTCCTGTGTCCCCTCTAGTCACCTCCTGTGGCCTTAGATCCCAATCCTTCCCTCGCTCTTCCTGAGTGTTTGGAAGGCAAGTTATGGTGCCCTCCCACCAACACTGGCCTCAGGGCCTAAACTCCTCTCACAGAATCACTTAGGTGGGAAAAGCTCTCTGAGATCACGGAGTCCAGCTGTTCCCCCAGCACTGCCAAGGCCAGCAGTAACCGTGTCCCAAGTGCCACATCCACACGGCTTTGGAACACTGCCAGAGCCGGTGATGGGCAGTCAGCGTTTAATATTCATGCATCACTTCACATCGCTCCTCCCATCCAGTGCTAATCGTTTGGCTCTGTCTGCATTTCTCAGCCTTGCCATGCAATTATTTGCCTCCTGGTTATCAAGAGATAAACTCTTTTTTTTTTCTTTTTTGCCTTTTTTTTTTTTTTTTTTGCCAAGCACAGATTTAACTTTGCTTTTTTTTGTCTTTGCTCTCGGCTGTCTGAAGCAGTGATTTAGAAGAGCCGTGACCTCTGGAGGATTGTGGTCTTCACAAGGAGGTGCCTTGCAGCAGCTCAGCTCCAGCCTGTGGCAGTGCCAGACAGGCCAGAGGACAGGGCCACCACTGACCCATTCCTGTGTTAAACCACATCCTCAGGGCTGTGTTTATTTAACTGTGCAAACAGCACCTTGAGCTAAATGTTGGGTACTCTAGGAATGTCTTGCTCCATGCCAGGGGTAGGATTTGGACATCCGGCAGGCAGAGCAGCTGGGGTGGATGGGCAGGGTTCAAAACCATCCCCTCTCCCAGGAAAATGGTTTTGGGGGGAGGCTGTGCCCCAATCCCTCTGTGCCCCAATCCCGCTGTGCCCCAATCCCGCTGTCTGGATTGGCCTTGTCTGGGATTTCTGCAGCAAAATCCTGGGCTCTCTCCCCACCAGCTCCTGATCCTGGTGGATCTCCATGGGCTGGGAGCTCCTGCAGCTCCACAGCCTTGGACAGAGTTCCTGCAGGCTATAGGAAAATACTCAGCTTTTAGCTGCTGATGGCTTGAATTGGATTTAAACCGGAGCAGCTCTATAAATAAAAGACCCTCCAGCCCATTACCAGCCCTCTGCAGCTCAGGCCTGCCAGACTCACTGCATTTCCAAGGTAGCTATTGAAATAAACTCTGTAATTTGTGGACATATACACTTGCATTTTCACCTCAGCCATTTAGGATCACATGAGCCTTTAAAAGCTTTCACAGGCTTCAATCCCCTGAGCTGATTATGCACAAATCTGATTTGAGTGCTGGCTCCCATTCCTCTTATCATCCTATCCTATTTCAGCCACCCCTTCCATCTCTTCCATAGTTATGGAATCTAAGTTTAAGGGGATTTCCCAGAATGTCTATGAAAACCTGTCTTGCCGAATCTGAAACTGATTCCAATTATAATTAATCTTTCCAGCAAAGCTTCTGTTGCAAAAGTTGTGCTTTCACTTTGCCCAGCAAAAGTGAACATTACTACCAACGTACACCCCAGGCACTTTATTCCTTTCCTGCTCTGTTTTATGTGTGTTTTTCTAAGGAATAACTGTATTTTATAACACAAGAGCAAGCAGGCCTAGCTGTATTTCAGTGAAAGAGAAAAACAGAAGTTAATTTACACTTGGCAAGCTGAGAGATAAAGTGGGACTATGAAAATCAGGTACTGAATTTTAGGTTGTCAAGTAACGAACGTTTAATGGCAGAGGTTTTTTTAATGGAAGAAAAATTGCATCTATTTCTCATATTCTCTGCTGGGGCTGTCAAAGTTTGGGGAAAAGTGCTGCACAAGCACTTTTCCTCCTGAAGAACAAAAGAACTGCCTAATCTTTCATTTCATTCTAACTTTTGTTTAAAGCTGCTGTAATCCCCACCCCCACCCACTCCCTTTAGGATTGTTTCTGAGTGGCATTTCTCTCTTCCTTTATTTTGCAGGACTTACTGGAGCCTCACCTGTGCTCCTGTTTTTGGGGGCTGCAGACAAAATGCATCAGCTGGTGCTGAGGTCCCAGACGAGAGGGGGGAGAGCTGCAGCTGCAGTCCTTCCCTACAGCACCACTCTACAAGGTTGTCTTCTAAAACCTGCCCATAAAGGACATAAACTTACTATTTTTCTTTCTCTCTAAACCTAGGGAGATTTAAAAGTCATTGGGAAATTGTCCAAAAAAGAAATGAAGTGTTTAATAATGCTATTTTTGTCCTGGGCTCTGTGAATTCCTCACGTCTTCCCCTCCTCCCCTCTCTTCTGATTTGCACTGTGGGATTAATAAGCTGATTCAAGTGCAGATTTTGAAGCTGAAAGGTTGCTCCTTTCTTCTGCTGAGGTATATCCCCCTCCTGGCCAAGCTGTGGCCCGACCTTGAATTCCAGCTTTGCAGCACCCAGGGAACTGGAGGGGGTGATGCTGTGGGTGCTGCCTGCCACAAACCTGGGTGGATTCAAAGGGGGACCCCGTGAGCCTCCACCCACAACACCTTGAATTTCTTCTCTGCTAATTCAGCACTGAAGGAAACACTTTAGGAGAGGGGACAGTCCCTGTTTGCAGGGACCTGAGACAGACCAGGCCTCTCTGGTTCCCTTTGTCTCAGCATTTGTCTCAGTTTTTCCCTCTAGGCCTCCTAACAGCCCTGCCATGGCTGATGGAGAAAGTTCTTTCCTTCATTCGTTTCTTCTCATCTGGAACAATTTTTCATTTTTCCTGCTTCACTGGTTCATAAATTTCCAAATTACTCCTGTTTTCTCCCTTGCGCCCGTTAAATTCCCTCCCTTCCTTGGAGTATTAATTAAAAATATTAAAATTTAAAACCTGATTTGGGATAATCTTTCAAAATCAGTGGGGGCTTTTGGGATTCTCTGTGTGATCACGTGTTAGAGACAGAAAAAATCTGCAGTTTGCTGCTGAGAGTTGCCCTGGCTGCTTTGCACTTGGGTGACTCCAGCCTGAGGCTCTCCTTAGGCCTTTGCTCTTTTGAGGCCGGGTAAGAAGGAAATGCAATAATTCCTTCAGTCCATTCTTCAGCAGGATTAAGGGTGTGTAAGATATTATAAATTAGCTCTACTTGTACTTCATATTCTGCTTAAAACTAATTTGGGCTAGAATAAGACTTAAGTCTCCCGATTAAAGCTTAATGAGATATGAGAAATTACAGAGTTAGGAGAAAGGAAATGAGCCTCTTGTCTTTGTGAACGCAGATGATCTAGACTGTACTTTATAAAATATTTCCATTACACTACTTTAACTGATGGGTCTTCCAACATATTTAGAGGTAATTTTCCAGTCTGACATTGTCACCACCTGGATAATTAGTTACTGGGGAGAGAAATAAACATATTTTGTTTCCAGAGTAAAAGCATCATCCTTAAGCAATGTCAATGCAGATACTTTTTGCTAAACTTATTCCAAATTGCCTTAGGAGCTGAAACTTCCTCTTTGAATATTCTTAGGAAATGAATTAACTCTCAGAGATGCAAGTAGAGGTATAAAACATGGAAACCATGGTGTGAGCCAAAGTTTTAACAGGAGTTACACAGTGTATCACCATTCCAGCCCATCTTTGCCCCAGAAAGTATTTGCTCTTTATTTATCTTATTTGGCTTTGGTTTTGCGCTAGAAAACCCAAACAAAATGATTTCATGTTTGTGTAATATTTTAAAACTTACCTATCCAAAAGCCACAAAACCCAAATAACTCTTTCCCCTCATTTTTTTTACGAGGTGGTGAAGCACAAACTTACCAGAGGAAATACAAACAGCACATCCTACAGCGATGTCATTCGCCGCGTTGTTTATCCTCATTTAAAATGTGTTTTGGGGGTTGAATGGATTGAAACCGTGGGACAAGTGACAGCAGCTGCACCCAGAGCTCCCAGTAAGGAGTGTGGGGGGGCTCCAGCATCACTCCTTGGCTGTCACAGCCTCAGAGCCCTTCCAAACCCCACCCTGTGAGTCCTGGTAGCCAGGGCTGATGCCTTCCCAGATTGCCCGAGCTTTGATCCCCTGCCTTTGTGACCCGGAGCTCAGGGATGCAGTGACAAATCCTGCCAAGCCTTTGGAGCTGACAGGACAGCCAAGGGGGCTGCTCATTTTATTTGCTGTACAAATGCGATTGTTGAGCTTTGATTCCTCTGAAACTCGTTCTGTGCTGGAGGAGGAAGGGCAGAGCCTCCTTGAGAGGTGCTTTCTTCTGCATTTGAAGCAATATCTGATCTCCTGGGATCACGGCAGCTCAATAATCAGGATTTCTTCTATACTTTGGGATCAAAGCTGCCGGTGCTCTCCAGCCGCTTTGCACAGTGCTGGTAATGCAAAGCAGCCCCAAACTTGGCTTGAGGCAGAGCTGTCAGCTCTGTGTGTGCTGCTCAGCATCCCTGGCCAGAGCTCAGCAGGGAATCCAGCACTGGGAGCACTGGGAGGGCTCCCGTTGTCCCAAAAAACACGGAAAGGTTGGCATTTCCCTGAGCAAAACTCAGCACTGCTTCGAGACGCAGTAGAGCTGCCTGAGCATCCTTGTGAGGGTGGGTTGGGGTGGTTTGTGCCTTCTGAGCCTCCTGAAACACCCCAGGGGATGTAAAAACAGGAGTAAAAACCCACTGAAATTTAGTGGTGAGCATTTAATTTAGAGTGTGACTCCAACACGCACCAGTAAAACATCTCACGTCAGCTCTGGGACGTGTGTGAGCTCCCTGTTAATTCCAGAGGCAATAACAGCATTTAGGTGGTCAGCATCTACTTAAAAAAATCAATCATAATGATACTTGATGCATATTTCCTAGACTAAATCATAAATTTGAATCCATTTATTTCCCTCCCCCCCCCAAAAAAAAATAAAAATGGCATTTTTATTTTTAATGCTTTTAAGAAAAAAACAATTCTCAAGAAGTTGCAAGTGGAGACTTGTTACGTTTCATTTCAGAAGATTTATGGCATGAACAAACTCACTTCTGGTGAAAAATGAATCAGGTTTTTTCAGATCTCTACGGAGGGTTTGGAGGAGTTTTTAATTATATAAATGACGTACAGAAAGAGAAAAGTACATCTGTGTTTTCAGTGCTTGAGAAATGTTTTCTCTGAGTTCCATGCACACTGGGGCTCTGCTGGACTGGTCTGCTGAGCATTTGCAGCAGCACAGGTTTGTAAAATTCTCAGGAAAACAGTTGCATAATTGTATTTACTGAATTTTCCCATAAAGAGCAGTTTTCCTGCCTGAGAAAAACGTTTTCATTACAAAAGGTCTAAGTAAATACAGTCATGTTTCCAGAATTTATTACTTCTCAGGGAAAACATTTTATTAGGAGTTTTATTCCATTACAAATGTTGAATAGGGATTCTGGAGGAGTTGTGTTTGTTTTCTGAAGCGTGCTTAATTTAAGCTTCACCATTGGCCATGACTTGTTCATTACCATACTCAGTAATGGACTTGCATACATTAACATCCATTTCTATGTCCCTAAGAAGATTTTCAGGGAAAAAAAAAAATAAGCATTGCATTAAATACCCCATTTTCTACAAGAAGAAAAAGTTATGGCCAATTAGGGATGCAAGATCCCAGCTTCCAGTGGTGTCAGAGAGCCGAGAAAACAGGAAGATATCTCCTATTTGACAAATTCCCTCAAGTAACTTGTCATTTCTCAGCTTTGTTTCTCTCTGTGAGTAACCTGACTTAATTTCTTTTTTTGTTTTATTCAATTTGTAGTCAGCTAATTCCCTCTGCAGAAGGAGAGCTGATGAACAGAGAGGGGAAAGTTTGGAGGTCCCGCATTGCAAAGGTCAATGATTGCTGATGAACCCAGAAGTGTGGAGCCCTGCTTGGGGGTGAGCACAGCTCCCAGCCCTGCTGTCTCCAGAGATCTGGGAGAACAAATGAGGATCAGGGCCAAACCAGCAGACACAGATTTGAGTTGTATGAGGGAAAAGTGGGATTTCTGTTTGAAGCTGGGTGGAGGAGCAGTCACGCACTTCAGTAGAGAGATGCACCTCCTGTGTCAAGTCATCCCTATGCACATAAAGCCAAGGGGCAGGGCTCAGGAGGTGGATTTGCTTCAGAATTACGTTATTCGCTCACAGTCTTCCCAAATTGTTCAATTCTTCTTGGCTGTTTTTGTTTCAGCTTGGTTTTTACCTGGGACTACTGTAGCCCAAGTGGACTGAGCCAAAGAATCTCATTAGCAAGGGAGGAAATTCTATCAGACGTCAACAAAATAAACCAGGAGAGTAACCAGCCTTTAGAATAAACTTCAGGTTGTGGAGTCACCCTGAAGAAGAAGCTGGGGCATGGTTCAGCTGAGGGAATCTGGTAGTGGGAGGCAGATTCAAAAGCACAATATCAAACTCCAGGAAGCAGCATTTCTAAGAGCATTTACAAGTGTAAAATGGCCATACCTAAAAATAATGCCTTTTGAATGAGCTGGGGGCTTCAGAAAGGTTGAAAAAGAGAGAAATGTAGTGAAAGTTGGGTGTGATCCAACACCTGGGCTTGGTGCTGAGTGAGGAGAATCAATGGGAGGGATAGCATGGGCTGACATTGTCCAAGGAGGAGTGCAGAAGATGTGATGTGCTGTGCAAAGAATTGTTCAGGAGCAGCAGAAAGCACTTTTTGGCATAAAACCCACTGAAGGGTGCATGAGCAAGAGAGCTGCTTCCCACAGGCATTCACAGCGTCACCCAGTGTGGTGACAGCTCTGAAAAGTCTGTGCACACTCAGAGAGTTGTTTAGTTTGGGAAAGACCTCTGGGATCACTGTGAGCCATTAACCCAGCACTGCCGAGGCCTCTGCCAGCCCATGTCCTCACATCCACACATCTAAATCCCTCCAGAGGCTGTGAAATCGCTGGCACTGCCTTATCTCAGCTGGAGGCAGGACTGCTCCCACCCAGGTGCTCCCAGCCTTGCCCTGTGCCAGTGCCACCCCCGCGGGACCCTGTGCCACCACCAGGAACCACCTGCACCACTGCTTTGGGCAGCCGCCAGCATGGCTGAGCTCAAGGTGGTGAATTATTTCAGCAATGACCAGCTCCAGAAGTCAACCTGGGCTCGAGTTTCCTGTGCAAAAAAGCAGAAGGTGAAGCCTGAAGTCCTAATGCAAGTTAACCTGTAAGTGTTGGTGCTGGATCTGCTGTACACATCCGTGTGTGACAAGCGGCTCTAGACCACCAGACACGGAAAATAACTTGCCAGCTCCGTTTTCCTCTGAGACAATCTATTTAAAAACCATCATTTTTTGTCCCTGTAATTAAAGCTTTGCAGAGAGTTTTAGAGCTGCGTGCTCGAAATCTGCAGGAATAGCAGAGAGCACAGTCCTTTCCAGGATCACACAGGGATTCCTCTAAGGCTCTGGCAGGAGGGATCCTGTGGCCAGCCATGGGAGGTACTGTGGAAGGAGCACAAAAGGCTGTGGAGGCTGAGGTAGAACATTTATGCACCTGGAGATCCCAAGGAGATCAAGGAAGAAAGCCCATGGGGCTCTGGGGGACCTGGTCTAAAGGAAGGTTGGAACTAGTTGGGCTTTCAAGTGCCTTCCAACCCAAACTACTCCACGATTCTGTGATTCTGTGAAAAAAGATGAGCACAGATAGGATAACTATGAACAGGTTGTGATAACTGGCTTGGCTGGTGCTGGAGATGTTTCTCCAGCAACCCCAGAGGGCCTGTGGGGATTGCACAGCATTTCTGGCTTTGACAACAGCTCCTTATCCACAGCAACTGGAATGGATTAATCGTTCCCTGCCACAGGGACAGCAGCTTAAAACAAACATCCAGAACTAAGGCTGCTAGAAATGGCAGCAAAAACAAGAGGGTTTCAACTTGCAATTACATTTTCTTTGCTAACCACTTCTGGATGGGGAATCCCAGCCCTTGCTCTGAGATCTCAAGATCTTTTCCCTCTTTCCTGTGCTTGATTTCAGCAGGTCTCATGCCCTAACCTGACACACACATGACCACAGGCATGCTGGGCCTGCCTACCTGCCCTGTCACTACCAGCGCTGGCTGCTGCTTGTCTGCTTGGAACCCAGCCTTCTCCTGTTTTTCTGAGATGCAGGGAGGGGGAGACAAGGAGGCTGGAATGACTCACCCAGAAGACAAAAGGATTGTGCATGTTTTTCACACTCACTTTGCGTGGCAGCCGCTCACATCCTCCGGCTGTCCCAAAGCAAGCAACCCAGAAAGAGGTGGGAGTCTGCAAAAGCCAGACATGTTGTCTTCAAAATAACAAAGAATCGTGATTTATGTCATTTTTTTAAACATCCAAACCCCAAATATTCTAAGCTAAAGTCTGTTCTTTTGAAAGGCAGCATGCAGCAAGTTTTCAACATTTAAATTTTTTCTGGATCATAGAGAAGCTGCAGTGGGACTTAGATGCAAATCTACAACTGATAAATTAGAGGTATTAAAATCAGGCAGAAGAGAAAGGCTCCCAGCTTTACCTAACTGAAATGGATTTATCAGAAGAGGAAGGCTTTCCATCTCAGTTAAAAAATGATAATACATAAAAATCCATCACCGGAATGTGGCAGGTATCACAAAATTAGCCTTCCGTCTTTAAATCCGTGTAGGCAGGGAAAGAAGCTCCTCAATCCCTGACTCCTCACCCACGCAGGTGCTGGGAGCCATCCAAATCTTACTGCTTGAGGCAGCCCCAGTGACATAAATCACCAGCAGCTCCCGGCCTGGCCCTTGAAGTTGTGACATTGAGCACCGAAGCACTGATGGTGAAGCTGCATCTGCACCTCTGACAAATGAAGTGCAAGAGCTGTTAATTCTGCACTCACGTATTCTTCTCCAGGTGATAAAATGGACCCACAAAGAGTTTCTTGGAGCTTTAAACCAAAGCACTGAGAGCTTCTGGGGCTTTGGTCTGTGCAGATCCCCAGCAGCTTTCATCTCTGTGGATCAGTTCCCACCCCGTGTACCTGGCACTAATTCCATCCCAGAGACACTGACAGAAAGAAAGGTTGGCAGAGAAGCTGTAGCTCTGCAGTATAAAATTTGGAAAGAACCAGTGCATTTGATACAGTGGGGAAGAGAGGTGAATCTCTGATTTACATTTCAGCCAAAGGTTTTCCTCCTCTTTGTGCTGGTTTTTGTGGGTACAAAGTGCCTTGGTCAGGGATGTGCCTCATATTTAGTGTGTACCCACGAGTAAATCCAGATGTGGAAGGTCCGCCCTGGCACTGCCCTGTGTCGTGGCACCTGTGAGAGCTCTGCTTTCTGCCCCTGGATAGAGAAACAAAACTTCCCAGGCTTCTTGAACCACCAAATGATGGGAAAAGGTTGCATTTCAAAAGTCTTCAGCCGATTTGGCTCACCCCTGTGAGGAGGATGGGTGTTTACTACCCCTGCAAGAACAGACTCGAGGACGAATCACTGCTTGTCTGCACGGCAGGATCACCCACACAAAAATAGTTCTGATCAAAGAAACAGGTTTATTGCTTGCTAATTTTAAATCAAATTACCTACAGATTTGCTTGTTTGGAAACAAAGCTCAGCTGATTTCAAACCCAACATTTCAACAAAAATGTGTGTTGGTTTTTGCTCTGAAAGAATTTCCTGTATAAAAAACAGGCTGCATTGTTATTGGAAGTAAACAAGGCAAATGTTTACAAATAGTCCATATGCAGTTTTGGTTTGGGCAGGACATTTTAATTCCACCCATCAAACAACTGCAAAATCCATTCTTCTTCTGCTGCTCTCTTTTAAAGGCAGTAGAATTGAGTCAGCAGAGCTCAGCCTGGTAACTATAAAATAATACACAGCATAAAATTAGATCCTCAAACACACACAAATAACAGTACTTGACTCCATCAGCATCTTGGAGTTTACATATAAATGAGAATATGATGATTTAACATCCACTGATGTACAAGGGCAAGCTTTGACGCACTGTAGAAGCAGAGAAATCTTTTGAATGCAGTTCACATATTTCATTTAAATCACAAGAACAACGTATTTAGGGAAGAAAAATCAATAGCTCCATTGCTGCCAGCCCTCTCAAATGCGAACCGGGCTCTTTTCTCAAAAGAAAATCTTGCTTCTTGAAAAATCGGAGTCATAGACAGGCTTGAGTTGGAAGGGAACTTAAAGATCATCCAGTTCCAACCCCCAAAATGACATCATGGTGATGGAATGTTGTGATCACCCACAACATTGCAGAATTCCTCTGGGCATTGCTGGAGTTAGGCCAAGCCCAGCAACACAGCAGCACTTCTCAAAAGGGGCCAGCAGATCCAAGGTGGGAATTGATGTCAGGTTTCCCAATGAGCCAACAAGTCCACAGCTCCAGCCTGAATTTTGCTCTCTGCCTCCACTGTCCGGGTTCATGCTGTGCTTAGAGGGAGCACAGCTCGTCCCCAGGGGCGTTGATGTGCTGTCACTGGGTGATGCACATTCCACTGATGTTGGACCCCTGTGACTCCTTAAAACAGCCTCTGCAGCAGGTCAGCATTCCCTGGAGCTGAGGAGGAAGCAGGAGAGAGGAGACGAGAGAGGAAACCCTTGCACCTCTCTCCTCTGGCTGAACGGCGCAATGGGAGGCTGGGTTACCTTCTCCATGTTTCCAATATTCCCCTGCAGGCTGAGAGGCATCGAGTTGTATATCTGAGGTAAACACAGTGGAAGGAAAAAGAGAAGTCTTGCCAATGTTTGTGTAGCCTTGCTGCCTGATATCCTGCCACTATCGTACTGGGATTTGCATCATGTGCCAGAACTTGATGAGAATGATATTTCAAGATCAACTCAGCATGTGGGTGGATCCTGCTCCAAGACATAATTTTTTCTTACTTGAACTAGAATTTACTTACTGGAGAGTGTATTTACACTGCTGGTAGATTTTTGTGTGCTAAGGACTAGGTTAAAATAAATGTTATAAGGAGTAGAGGCAAGCCAGGGCAATCAGTTTAATAACTGTGACATTTCTGGGGCAACTCTGGAGCAGATCTCATCAGAGCACTAATTAACTCCCTATTATTTATGATAAAGTCAAGTATTTCATGTGAGTGAGAGACGTAGGAGAGTTTTGACTGACAGCCTTCCATTATCACAGGCTGCAAAAGCATTTGTAAAGTTGTCAAGCAGGAGATACCCGGCGTGTTGGATTTGTCAAGCAGATGTCATCGTATCTGTCTGTGCCGATTGCTGGGATTGTGTGATTTACAACTGGGGAGCATTTCCACCACCAGAAGCATTGGCAGCTCTTCTTCAGCCTGGAAGATGAGTTGGAACAAGGACTGGTTGTTGGGCCCGTGCCTGGATGCACCACAGCAGCCCATGGGTCTGGTGAGCTCCAATCCCAAACAGGATCCAATAGCACAGGGAAGGATTTGAGCCCACCAGACTGAAAGCACCTTCAAAAAAAAAGAGTGATTCACACTATTAATATCTCAGTGACATTTTGATTAACTTCAGAATGTCCAGAGAGCAGAAAGCTCATTGCAAAATCCCCATCCTGCTGTCACATCTGTGGTGAGTTAATGCCACGTGGTACGTCCATAATGCACTCACTCAGAGTTTATTTCTGCCGAGGTCAACCCACAACAGCAGCTTGTTTTGGAAGCTGATTTGAGTCATCCCAAATATTTGCTGGGGAGCTGCTGTATCCCCACCTGCGTGGGTGAGCCCCGCAGCTGCTCAGAATCCCGGGAAGCACCTATGGCATGGGATCCCGATGGGATCAGGAAGCCCCCGCTCTCAGTCATCCTAGGCTGGTTGCTGCCTCTTCCAGGGTCAGGGAAAAAAAACCTCACACAGGTTTCTTTTTGCGTGCAGAATTAACAAATATGGCAGTGAGAACATTTTTTGCACTTGAGGTCTATGGAGAAGAGTGCTGGGAAAGTGGGAACACGCCCTGATAAACAACAGTTCTGGTATGAGTGTGATTGCTTTAAAAGCTGTGCACGACTGGTTTGTGCTTCCCAGGTAGTTCCTTTGAGATTAATTAGTGCAATATTGTTTGTTAAAGTTGCGTCACGGGGGAAGTTTGGAAGAAACAGTTGCTACTGACCTCAAATTTGTAGATTCTTGAAAAACCTGAAGCAAATATATTTAAAATAAATTGTGCTTCTTTCTTTAATTCTCTTTAGACCAATGCTGTTTCCTTGAGTTGGAAAGTGACATTTGAAAACTGCTGATGGAGATGAAAAATCTTGGAAAGAGTTTGTCATAGATATCACATGGAAACAGACAGAAACTTCAGTATATTTATGCTAAAGCATTTACATGGGAGGAGGACAGAAACTGAATGAAGTGATATTTTCCGTGATTCCAGGCCTGATAAATAAGGAAAGCACGGGGAGCACAATGCAGCATCTCCCTGCTAGAATCTGAGAAAAGCAGGCTAAAAATAAATGGTTTGGAGATAAATACTCTGTATTTATGTGCTGAGTATGGGAAGCTGTTGCTGGGCCTTTGTAGTTCTTGGTTGCAGCAGTGAAAATCACACACTGAGGGAATGTTTGAACACCACGAGGTTTCAGCAAAAGCCCTGAAATTACCAAGTATTTTTAGAAGGTATTTTGCACCACAAAGAACCCATTGGAAGTCCATTGTGTTGCCCAGAGAGGCTGTGGATGCCCCATCCCATGTCCAAGGCCAGGCTGGACGGGGCTTGGAGCAGCCTGGGACAGTGGAAGGTGTCCCTGCCCATGGCAGGGCGTGGCACTGGATGAGCTTTAAGGTCCCTTCCAACCCAAACCAGTCTGGGATTCTATGAAAATCAATCAGCTTCCTAAGATCCTACCACAGCAGGGGCAGGCACCTGGTCACATGAGGTGTTGTTAATTAAAACCAGCGATCCTCCAGAAAATATTCCATAAAAAGCAGACTTTTGGGTACCACAAAGGCGAGAAAAACCTCATTGCTTCCACCATTCACAAAGACTTTCTGGTTGTTCCCTAAGCTGCAAGGATTTTAACCAGATTGCCATGGTTTATGTTCACCACTCCAAATGATGAAGGCAAATAATCAACCTGGAGATTTCAGCTGAAAGCTCCTCCAGTGTCCAGAAATTCACAGAGAGAGAACCCAAGTGCTTTCAGAGGACCACAGGGAAGAAAAGACCATTGAGGAGGCAACAGGGGAATATTAAAAATATTTGTTTTCTTCCATCAGTAATCACTTCCCTCCGAGTTGCCACTAAGAAAGCAATTCCAGAGCAGAGGATTTTGAATAGTAGTGGAACCATAACACCAGGGAATGTTATTTAATTACAGAGCCATAACAATGCCTGGCATTGCAGCAGCCTTAAAACATAAGTCTTAGTTCAGTAACTTTTAAGGTTTGTTATTCTTTGCCTTACCATTGAGTCGTAACATCATCCAGGTGGTTATCTCTACAAGGTTTAAATTTCCAATCTATTAATGCAATCTTAGCAATCTATTATTTCTAGGCCATTGAGGGAAGGTTAAAATGAAAATTACACTGGAGGGAGTAAGTTCTGTTCCAAGTACAGGTTGAAAACATCTCAGAAGTAGAAAGCAGTAAGGTTTCGCTGGAGGAAGGGAAATGAAATGACTGATAACAGTCATTTAAAGTGATTTCAAGTGATTAAAGCAGCTTGAGAGAGGTAACGTGAAAGGATTTTTTCCCCCACTAATGTAATGAGGAATTTTCAATGCATGCTTTAGACAGCTCTTACCTCCGAGCTGTTTTTGTGTGACTGAGTTAGTTTTTAAGCACTATATTACAGGAATGGAAAATTTCATTTTCAGGAGTACACAAGAAGAGCAGCATCCATCTCCACACAGCCATCCACCCAATTTAAATAGAGCTGCATGGCACAGGAGGAGCAGGGAATAGAAATATTTGAGAACAACAGTGAACCCAGCTGAATAAAGATTCTTTGACATTAAGACCTCATGGATCCCAGCTGGATAAATCATCTTCACAACTTATATCTGTGTAGCTGTGATGGGCAGAATCCCAGAATCTCAGAATGGTTTAGGTTGGAAGGGACCTTAAAACTGATCTCGTTCCACCCCCTGCCATGAGCAGGGACCCCTTCCACAGAAGCAGTTGTGCCACAGACATAGCAAAGCTCCGTTTTGGCCAAGCTGAGTGTCATTTATCCCATTTTCCTCTGTTCCTGCAAGTGAGACAGATCCCAGGGAACAAAACCCATGTGTACCTGTTGGTACAGAAACAGCAGCAGCAACAGAACCTTTAAAAAAAACCCCTTTAACACCAGGTCTGTTTATTTTTTGGTAGAATAGCAGCAGTTGATTTTATTAATTTTTATGGTGCTATAGGGAAATTTAATAGTCCTATAAAAGCCAGTTTAAAACTCTCTGATTGTCTTATCTCTTCAAACAAATGCATACTCTGGGAATTTTAAAAAAAGGAGAGCATCAACTGGATAGGGCCATTACTATGAATAATTTCCCTCTTACTCAACTCCACAGCCCTGACACAATAGACAAGAGCCTCCATGGTTTTTTGGGGGGGGAACATGCCAAGGCTCACTAAAAGGGGTGTTTTGTTCCCTGACCCCTGTCTGCTGAGGGCTCCCTGGGAGCTGCCACGTGTGCAGAGCAAATTGCAAGGCACCGAGGGCCCCGTCAAACGAGCGATTGCACAGCGAGTTGTTTGAAAACAAATAATTCAGTCATTTAATGTATTTCCACACAGTAAAACTGGTTAGTGGCTGGTGGGGCTGAATGGCACGCTCAGTGAAAGGAACAACCAGTCTGGGGCCACTGGAGGTGAGGCTCGAGGAGGTGGAGGTGAGGGAAGTTTTTGAGGGTCCCAATTTAGGCAGAGGGACGAGTAAAATGGGCACTTCACGAGTGTGGGGGTGAGGGGACTGCACCTCTGTGTGCCCTCAGAAACGTCACTGTGCTCATACAGAGGGGTGATGCACTGTGATTTGTAAAAAATGGAGTGAGAGGCCAGATGTGAGCGGTAGGGATGTGTCTGTACAATATCTCTGTGCAGGGAGAACGTGCCTCACTCCCAACGCGCCACAGACACAAGAGAGTGTGCAAAAATCAGAGTCTGCAAAAATTCCATTTTCTCCTTTTTATTCTATATAACCACAGAGCTATACCATAGAGGTAACCACTAAGTGAAAATTACCACCAGGCCTGTTTTGCTGCTATTTTTGTGGCTTTTCTCACCATTTCAAAAGACAGCCAAGCCCTTCTTGCTCGCCCCTTCCTGTTACACACAGCAGGCGGCGTGGCCCAGCTCCATCCCAGCATGTCCCAGTAGCCACTCCAGCAGCCTCAGGGCTCACCACCACCCTGGGTGCCTGGTCTGCAGCAAACAGGGTTTGTTGCCCAGCTCCTCGGGGCAGTGTTTCTCACAGATCACATTTCCATTGAGTTATTCTTGGTTCTGATAATGCCCTTCGCAGCTGCAATTTTATCGGAGGTAAATGAGACTTTCGAGGCAGAGACTATAATGAGGAGGTTTTGCCTTCTGGGATCATCTCAGCTACTGACAGAAGCTCTAAGATGGATGTTTTATGCTCTCCTGCATAAGAGAGAAAATGAGAATGAGAGCAGCAGATCTCGAGTGGTGTTTCTGCCTTTCTCCACGAGCTCAAACAGCTCCTCACAATTCCCTCAGGCTGGGTGCCAGGGTGGTTCTGCCGTGGGCTGGAGCTGGAGGGATGGGGAAGGATATGGGGCAAAGAGAGGACAGACCAAGTTTTGAAAGACAATGTCCCAGGCTCACTCTGTGTCCTCCAGATGCCCTGAAGCACTCTCAAAACACCTTCTCTACATATACTTTTATTTTAAGTTACTATACTTCCACCATTTAACCTAAAAGAGGATTGATTTTGATTAGCTATAAGGAAGAAGTTTTTTACAGTGAGGTGACGCCCTGGCACACGGTGCCCAGAGAAGCTGTGGCTGCCCCTGGATCCCTGGAAGTGTCCAAGGCCAGGCTGGACGGGGCTTGGAGCAGCCTGGGACAGTGGAAGGTGTCCCTGCCCATGGCAGGGGTGGCACTGGGTGGGATTTAAGGTCCCTTCCAACCCAGATCAGTCTGGGATTCTCTGATCTACCCCAAGCCTCCATTGGACAGGAATAGATTGGTTTTGGCCCAATCGTGTGAATACTTAGGATGCTGTTCTCCCTTCTTCCCCCTCCTCTGCATGCTGAGCATGCAAAAGGCAGACACAAGCTAAATTTTATGTTATTTTCTTATTTTTCAGAAGGAAAGACGCCATTTGTGCCATATCCTCCTGTTTATGTCTGCTGCATCTCTGCAGGCTGGAACCTGTTGTGGTTGCCAACACGGAGCCTCTCCAGCTGATGAACTTCTGGGTTTGGTTTTTGATCTTTTTTTTTTCCCTCACAGGCATGACTCACGTAATAGTGCAGAGAGAAAGAAATTTCCAGTTGCAGGGCTATTTCTGAAAGTGTGCTTGGCACCCGTGCTGAAATCTTGCCTGACAGAGAAGGTGTAAGGTCCACAACACCCAAAGGCAGCGTCCTGATTCCTGACAGGGAGGGTTGGGTGGTAATTCATCCATCAACCTGGGGAGGACTCCGTACCTCTCTTCCAGATAATTGAACTTTAATTTATTTAAATTTAATGGAAAACCATATGGAGAGGAACAGAAAGCTAATTTAAAGCACTGCTCAAAGCAATCAATATGTTAACAGATTCCTTCAACATTTCACACTCGGTTGCTGAAAAATATTTAAAATGTATGTTTTTTTTAATTAGTATTATGAAAACACTGGGTTTCTGGCATGTTGTATTCAAAACTCAAGAGCCAAAATAAGCCTCTGTTGTGAAAATTGAAATATACTCTGGAAGCACAAATCATTTTATTGGAAGTGGAAGTGACAACTGTTTAATATTTTACCAAAAAATGCACATCTCTGAAGACTTCTAGGAAGACACCTATAAATCCTAAAGGGCTCAGATCACTGGGTTTCATATGGCCCTGAATTGAAAGCAATAAGGTAGTTGTAGGAGTTGCATTAAGAGATTGAAGCTGGCAGGAAGAACACACGCAGGAGCCTTTCAGAGTAAATGGATTAAATACAGATTAAAGCAGAAGAATGCAAAATTCCCAATTATGCACATCAAAATTTTAACTATTTTCATATTTTCCTGATTTCTTTGATGCTCCTCAAGGTCAGCTCTTTCCACACTGGGTTTTGAAAACAGGTTTTTTTTCAATGGCAGGATAATTAATACTCTCCTTCTACTCTAGATGTTGATCTCCTAACACTGACCATGTTCTGTCCCACAGCCAAATGCTTTTTTACTCAATGTACAACTTAATTTACTTTTATATTGAAACAACAACAACAAAAAAATCTGTAGGCAATTTAAGATCCTAGAAAAGAATAAATGTCCCAATTATATTTTATCCCATAAAAATACAGAGGTTTAGTGATGTCGGTGAGTTTTATACCTACAGTTTGTAATCTTCATTATGGTTTCAGTTTTGTCAAGCTCAAAGAGCTCAAGCTGTAAAGATAAGTGAAAGCCTCTTCCTTCTGAAGGTGTAATAACTTGGGATTGTTAAGAAGGCTGGAATCTGAAAGGAGCAGTAACTCCCTGCCATGAGAATTCAGCAACCCGAACAAAGTCTTATGGAAATTCCATAAATAGATTTCAGTCAGACCTCGTCGAGGGCAGGTCTGACTTTCCTGTGGCTTTTTTAAAAAACAAATTATTTTAAGCAGCCTTCTTTAAAAGATTTTTTTTTTTCCTTTTGGTAGGCAAATGATCCTGCAGCCTTTTTCATGTCAGATTTGCCACGTCCTCTCCCAGAAACTTATTAGCACAATAGTTCAGCTTTGCAGAGACTAATAGCTCCAAAGGAAAAAGAGCAAATAATGGCTAAAGTATCTGCTATTTTATTTTATTTTATGTTATTTTATTTTATTTTATTTTATTTTATTTTATTTTATTTTATTTTATTTTTTACAACGTAATATTCCTTCATTTTCTTTGTAGCCTTTGCCCCTGGACTTTTAATCTCTTGGGATAGTCCTGTGTATAGAAAAACAGACAATTAAGATTCTGAGGTCCTGCAAACTCTGCTTATTTCTTGCAAGGTCAGTGTAACAGTAAATGCTGGATGCCAAACAAAACTGAGAGACTCTTTTAAATAAAATGCATCATAAAATTGGTCTAATTAAACAAAATCTGTCTTTCATTGGCTGGTGTGCTGCAAGCAATTTCACTTGCAGTGGAATGTAGAGGAACTGGAAATTGCACTTTCCATGAGCATTTTAAGGCCCTGTGAAATAAATCGGAATGATCAGTAGAAAAAAACCTTAAAGCCACTAAAATTCCAACGTGCCAAAGGAAGGGGACAAGGCCAGATTCCAGCAACAGGTGGGAAGTGAAGTGTGAGATGCCCCTTTGATGTCCAGGGTGGGCGTCCCTCCCTCACTCCCAGGCGTTCCCTGCCAGGTGCAGCTGGAGGGATGCTCCTTCCTGAGCTGAGAGCTGATGGTTTCATACCTTTAACCATCCACACCATCTGCATCCTGAAAATATTCCTGAATCCAAGTGGAGGTGGCATCACACCTCTCCAAATATCCCAGCTCAGAGGGGGACCAGCCCCTGCTGATTTGTAGGAACACAAGAAAACTCCCTCCAATCAAAAGGTTCTCGTGGTCTTTCAAGCAACCCGAGCTCAGAAGAACAGAGTTATTTAATAGCCTAAATATGATTCAATCAAAATTCATTGACAACTACTCAGCAAAAATCCTTTCATCTCCTTGTGGGCAAAGCCATCTTCCAAAACCTTTAATTTCTAATTTAAGATTCCTTCTGTTCTGTCACCAAATCCCACCCAGAAAGCTGCCAAGATCCATCTTAAAACAGCTTAGATTCCTTCTCCCAGCACTGTGTTTGATGGAGGGTTTCTAAAACTCAGTGCAGTGATTAGAGACCTTCTAATTCCACACTCAAATGTATTCAAGGCACATATATATATATTATATATATATATATACACACACATAGCCATTTGATCTTATCCTACCCTTCCACTCAGATAATTCTTCTGATTATCCCCAGATGATTTTTAAAGAAAATTATCATTTCCTTCTTGCTCTTTAATCTCTTGATTTCTCTGTGATACCTGAGTAGCTGAGCTGGGTAAGCCACAGGCTTCAGCTGCAACACGTGAGCCACTGTGCTGCTTTTCCTTTACACTCATCCTGCAGCTCTGATGGACCAGTGCCCACTTGCACTGCCCTCCTCGACTTTTTATGGAAAATTTGAGGCAGTGGCAAAGGGCAAACAGTGACAGAGCATTGCTTTGTTTGCTAAGCAGATCCCCTGTGGCAATAATGATGATGGTTTTATGAAATTAGCACTGTAAGGGGCTGAAATGATGAAAGGAACAGGCAATAAAGCTTTAAAAATGTATTTCACATAGGATTTCAAGGGCTTGCTCACGGGCTAAATCAGTATTTGTATTTTTATACCCTGAGAAGTGATTTCTTTTATTGACTCAAGTCCTCTTAGAGGCCTATACCCAAACTTTGAGAGTCCTCTAACTTGAGACACCTGCTTTGGAAATTATTTCACGGCAGAAACCCCAGTGATCATCATTTGGGGTGGACATTGAAGTGGTTTGAAACCCCACAGGTCTCCTGTCTTTTATTCTTCAGCCTCCTCTGAGCTTGGCCGTGCAGACACGCAGCACAGGGTGCCTGTGGGGCTTGGAATGGGGAAGGGACCACGGGAAAGCAAATGTCCTGGTGGCTAAACCCCCCTGGAAGCTTTCCCTGCCTCTGGAGCAGCAGCTGTCAGGGGAGAGCTCTCTGGGCAGCAACCCACGGGCAGGACCAGCAGGAGAGCCACGTGTGCTGCGTGGGTGAGCGCAAGGCTTTGATGTAGACCCCAGGGAAGCGTATTCCAGCTTGGAATGACGTGCTGGACAAACAGGAGGATGCCTGTGGAGCCTGGGGAAGCGTGCTGGGGAGAGGGAGGGATGAAGGAGCTGTGACTCCTGCTCCCAGGCTGGGAACAGTGCCTGGGAACTGCACGTTTCTGGAGATGTGGCAAAGCCATCTGAGCTCGCCTTAGTGGCTCCTGACGAGTCCCCAGAATACTGTGAGTTTAGAAAATACCCTGAGTTTAGAAAATACCCTGAGGCCTCTCCAGAGTCACTCAGAAGGCGTGGATGGCATCACACAATGCTGCCAGTGGCTTCCTGGGGTTCAAAGCTTGATGTGTGTGTGCTCCAGTGCCATCTGTCACCAGGAGAGCCCACTCCATGGGCCAGCTGAAGGCCACACGATGCCTTAACGTGCCGGATCCCACCAGGATCCCGTGTCCTCTCATTCTGCCTAACTCTGCCCTCCTGTGAAATGCTTCTGATTCAGGCTTTTTAACGTTTTCCAGGGCAATGGCGAGCATTAGGGAAATAGTAAAGATGTAATTGTTTCTCCTGGAGATTGCATCTATGCTGTGATGTCTGAGTGCATTTGCATAATTAAAACATGGCATTCATTCAGCAAGAGAAGGTGCCTTAATGGATGCCTCCCCTCACCCTTTACAACCACGCCCCATCTGTCATGTACAAGGAAAAACTGGCTTTTCAACTGAGTTCTTTCTTTACTGGAATTTAGTATTTTTTATTTCCATGAGAGGAAGCCTTTTCTGATCCCCAGGACACAATTTGGGTTACATAAATCAAGAAGTGCAGGAAAATGTCTGTTGCCTGGAGTGCGTCTGGCGTGTGCCTGTGCCCAAGACATGGACTTATTTCTGGAAAACCTTGCTGAAATTGGAAACCCCCTGTCCTGACTGACCCTCCACCTACCACATTATTTGGATTGCACACAGGGAGCAAATCCTGTCCTCCTTCAGGATTTCCTTCCCATCACCTGAACGTTCCCTCTCACCGGCTCCTCACCTTCACATCTGCTCTCTTGTCTGAAAACAGAAATAACATCAGCCACAACCATCAGGCTTTTCCAAGCTGGCTGGAAAGATTGGTTGGTTTGCTGTGATTCATTGTTGTTATTTCCCTTTTTTCCTTCCTCAGGATGGGAATTTGTGTGAGACACCACCTGGCAGACAGAAAGCTGAGGGGAGAAGGAGAGGCTGGGGTGTGAGTTTGATGCTGGGGAAAGGTGGGAGTCTCTGTAGATGACAAAGGAAGAATCTCAGTTCCTTCAGCACTTCTGCTGCTTTTGGGGGAAGAACATCTGGTCTCTCCCAGGCTGGCATATTTTCAATCCATTCTCTTTGAATTTTCTGGGAGCGATGCTGCCAAGCAGAGCATCTATCCTCAAAAAAAAAAAACCAAAACNGAGACGATATACACAAAAAAAAAAAAACAAAAAAAAAAAAAAAAAAAAAAAAAAAAAGCCAAAGTGAAGCAATGCTCCCCTGACAAAGATTACAGCAGGTGAAACTGGAGACCATGGCATCCTCCCCCCAGTTTAATAAAGAAATTTGTTTCTACCTCCTTTTGTACTTCACTGTCTGTCCGTAGCTCTAACTGTGCTGCCTCACTGGCACAGGCTTTTAAAATACCCCAGTCAGGGAGCTCCTTGCCCTTGTCAGGAAAATTAATCCACGAACACCAGAGGTTTATGTCCAAAAAGGAGACAGGGGAGTCCCGTTACTTTATTCGAATAAAGGGAGAGGCCATGGGGCATTCCCCTGGGGTCTCTCAAATTTTTNCTCTCTCAAATTTTTGGAGGTCGCAGCCTCCTTTTTATCCTAATTTCCCGGCCACATTTCCCTCTCTCTTTCCCCACTGGCTGAGGTACTCGAGAGGTACAGACTTCCCGGAACGCCTAATACCTAAGGTTCCCTTCTAATGTATAACCCCCCTTTATTTTTAGTTACTACTGAATTTTATGGTTTTTCCATTGTTTCTTTCATCTCTCAATATCCAATTTCATTTATCAGCAGACCTACAGTTTGTTTGTAGATACAAATCTCTTTCCATTCATCAATCAGTGGAATCCTTCCCATCGTTTCCCTTTATCTCAGTGCTAATTCCATCTACCAGCAGGCCCAGAGCTTGTTTGTAAAGACAAGTCTCTCATTCCTTTCACCCTCATTTTTATGGACAGGGTGGGAAAACCAGAGAGAGTGAGATCTCTGTGGCCACTCTTTACACACCTGGGCTTGGGTGACATAGTCAAAGACACCGAGCAGTGGGTCAGGCCTGGTTTTTGCAGGATCCCCTGACCACCATGGATGCAGAAGGAAGATGTGACAGATGCTGGACCACCCTCGATGCTCTGCCCAGCACAGGGCAGACCCCTGGAGCAGATACACTCAGTCACCATTGTCTGCAGCACCAGGAGGTTCCCATCCCTGGGTTAACACCTATCCCTGTCTGTGTGGACTGGCTCAGTGGCAGAGTCTCCCCATGAGAGCAGCTTTTCCATCGCTGTTCCCAATTCCCAAGCCCTCCACGGTCCCTGGTTTCGGCACAGATTGTCCGGGTCTTGTAACACACAGCAAGAAATTCCTGTGGTGGTGTCTCCAAGTGCCAGCACATGTGGGCCGCTCCCTGGGTACATATTTGTGCTGCTTCCATTTCAGCATGATTTAAGGCTATGGGGAAAACAGCTACAAAGGGGGAGAAAAACAAAACCAAACCCCAAACTCTCCAAAACTGCTGTGGCCAGGCAGCTGAATTTTGTACTTGCCAACCCCAAGCTGCTCTGAGATAATTAGCCTCAAAAGTCAAAAGAAAAGAGCCAGATGTTCCCAAACCTGTTCAGCAGAGATTCTGCCTTTGATTGTGACAGTTTAGCATATGAAATAAAACTGTCTAGAGTTGGAACTGGAGTTTAATTTCTAAGATGGTTAAAAAAAAAAAAAATCTGCTTCATAGGAAGAAACTATCTCAGGAAGGAGCAAAGAGCTTCTGAAAACCAGCAAGATAAAAGGCACAGTTAAGTAAAAAATTAATGAATTTTACACTCTGTAGAGATTAAGTCCCAGCTACAACAGAAAGTGGAGCACGTGAAAAGTGATTATGCACACAAAGGTACAGATAAAAACCTCAGTCCTTTTGATCTGTGTCTATAATAACAATAATTATAGGAAACAAAGGTACAGGCCATCCCTGCCCATCAAAGAATTTGAAAGGAAGCACATGGGAAAACCATGATACTTGCAGTTTTTCAACTGAATTTTCGATATTTTTCATCTGACTTCAGGACTGGACTGGAGTAAAGTCAGCAATGACACCATGAGTTACCCCATCTGAAGAAACGACCCCATTTGATTTGGGGTTTTTTTGTGGATCTCAGTTCCAATCCTCAGGAAGCAACTGAAGGGACTGTTGGAAGACTGAGAAAGAAAAAAGAGAAGTATGAGAGAAGAAGCTAATTAAAATTCTAGACTACTGGAAAATCCCAGTGCCACAGAATATGAAAGGTCAGGTAACTAAGAAACAGTCAAATTAAATTTACTTTCCCCTTTGGCTTTCCAAGAAAATCTCTGCAGCCACAGAATATTTCACCCAAAGGAAAATTGCATGGAAACATTAGGTGAACTTCAGAGAAAGGGCTTATTGAAATGCTTTCCCAAGAGCACTAGAACACTGCACTAAGCTGCACAGATATCTGCGAAGTGTTAGGGCAGAAATCAGTGGCAAACCAGCACTCAGGGTGATTATCTGATTATCCCTCCTGATGTGGACACACAACAAAGCCTGAGCTGCTTGGAGTCCACTCTGTGTGTGACCTTTCCTACTGCACTGCTCTAATCCAATAACTCCCAATACTTAAATGTGAAACGTGTGGCCACGGATAAAATCTCTCCGGAGCAGTCAGGAAGAGGAATGACTGCAACTCTGCCAAAAGGAGAGAGGTTACCAGGTTCAAATCTTTATTTTATTATCTGACTTCTGGGGGAATCAGTTACATCCTGCCCAGTGGCAGCTGGTGTCAGGGCTCACCCTCTGACCAGCCAGCACTGATAGAGCTGATCTCCAAATTTGTGAGCTCTATTAATCACTTCCCAGCTGGAATAATTTACTGGACTAACATAATCCAATGGTTTGCTGCAGTATCACATATTGTGATATGATTTCCTTTCTGATAACATTTGTAATTCATAGTCCATACTGTTTTATTTTTTTTAATAAAATATCCCACGGAGCGCTTTGCACATCTGCTCAAAGTTATCTAGAGTAAGTTTGTCATAATTTTGGGTAGGGTAATTTTGTAACAGGAAGGGTGATTTTGTAATAAACCGTTGTACAATAACAAACAAATCTCTTGCAGCTACAGCTACCCTGGATAGAGCAGTGTCCTCAGGCAATTGTTCCCAATCAGTTCTCATTCTTCTGCTTCCCTTTCTAAAAGCATCCCTACCTAGAATTCTGCAAAGATGCTAGCAAAACCCATCTGACAGCCATTCCTAAGAAAAACTGACTCAAACCTGAACTTAGCTGCTCCTGGTATCACAGAATCACAGAATGGTTTGGGTCGGGAGGGACCTAAAGCTCATCTCATTCCAACCCCCTGCCAAGGCCATCACACCCCTCCCATTGCTTAACCCAAAGAGTCAGGGTTTTATCAGGTGACACCAACGAGGGTGGACCAAAGGACAAAAGCCTTAGGCTTAAATATATCTGATTTTCTAATACTGTCTTGTCTAATGATGAAGTCCCCAGACTCCCAGCAAAGCTGAGCTTTTCCCCTGCTATATCAGAATGCAGGCAGCAACCCTCTGGATGGCTGCAGCTCCCACATCAAAGGTCGCTGGGAAAGATTGATGGGTGCTAAATATTTCTTCATAGAAAGCTGAACGAAACCCTGCAAGTCAAACCAAGCTGATTTTCAATAGTAGTGAAAAGGCTTTTAAAAATGTGACTCGTGGAAGAAGAAGCATCTGCAAAGGCTGTTCTCTTTAGATCCTTGGAGAAAAGTCACTGCTATGTTACTGCTATTTTTCAAGCTGATATCTACTCACTCTGCTTGGTTAAAGCTCATCTCTTCCCTGTGAAGGAGGAGAGAGTTATCTTCATTTTTCACAGAGCTTGGCTGAGTTTCAGAGACTAGCTTATCTAAGGTCACACAGGATGACAAAACTAGGCACAGAAGCACATCCAGACCACTTGAAGTCCAGCCCTGTGTTGAAACTGTTAAAATTCTTCCCTGTGAGCAGGAACTGGACTCATAGCTGTAGAATATCCTGTTGTATTAGGGCCACTTGACACAGACAAATGTTTTCAGGGAAAATTCATGTTTAATGAATTAGTAAAAAGAAAAGCTGCTCTTAAAATAGCTTCTGCCTCTAATTATAGTAGGAGAGGAAGAAATACTTTAGCTTCTTATGCAAAATTCTGTTTTGCTTTAGTTAGAACCACAACAGAACTCAGATCCTGCAGGAATACAGTGAAACATTAGGTGTGTCTCATTTGCACAATATTTATTACCCTCTTTTAAAATACTTGGCCAAGATTTGTCTTCATAACCACCTTCCTCTAAACAGAATCCACATAAAATGCAACTACAGTTATTTGGAGGAATGTATGTGCTTTCTAGCACTCACTGGTCTGACAGGCAAATGCTAATTGGGTGAAAATACCTCTCAATTTAATTAGTACAAAACCAGTCTGCTTCTATTCTATGGATCAGAAGAACACCCTGAAATATAGCTGAGCATCAGAGACAGGTGAGTGTCGTTTCTGACAGTCCAAATCTTCCAGCGAATTAAAACACACTTTTATTTACTTTTTGGAAGCCCGTGTAGAAATACGATCAATGGGACTATGAGGATGCAATTCTGGCATTCAAACCCTCAGGGAAGAAAAATTAATTTTTAAAATACATTTTCAGGGTTTGGTGTGTGGGGACAAAGCGAACACAACAGATCACCCTCAGAGCACGTGCTGTGAGAGCAATGGTCCCTTGGGCTCTGCCTCATCGTCCCTTGGCTCTGCCTCCATGGAATTGTTCCACACAAAGTTCAAGCTGCAAGGAGGTCTTTGGGGGGTTTCTCATGGCTCATCCCAAGTGTGTCTTCCCCTGGTGGAGGTGACTCTGGCATATCCCTTGCTCCACACAGAGCTGGTGGCTTTGTCTGCTCATGGGAGATGGGGAAACAGGGCCGTGAGTCAGTGGGGAAGTGGGAGCTACGTCATCTCTGAGCTCCACCAGTCACGTTGGTGACAGGAATAAACCAGCTGGACTTGGGCTGCTCTTCCATGGGCTGGAAAATACGGTCTGGATTGTGCAATTGGTGTCTGTGGTGAGGGGAATCCAGCCGTGACACAGGAAGGGTCACGCAAGAGAGGACTCATCCCAGGAAGCGCGTGCAGTCACCCGGAATCATCCGTTATGGAATGTTGTTATCAAGACAGACAAAACCCACACAAATCCAACCCAAAGCTCCTGCACTGGGATGTGCTCCTGTGTTTGGAAAGCAGCAGCACCAGTGTTTCATTCCCCAGCACTCACCACCTCGGAGGTAAACAGGAGGGAAGGAGCCCCACAAGCTGCGAGCGCTTTCCTCCCCTGTGTCCTCCTCTTCTGACCTCTCTGGGTATTCCTATTTGGCTTTTTGCAAGCACTGATATCTCGATTTCTCTTTCTCCACTCCCAATCCCATCAACATCCACTCTCCCCTGTGCAGGGCCAGAACTCGATGATCCTTGTGTCTCCCTTCCAGCTCCGGATGCTCTATGGTTCTATGATCTCTGACTTTTAAGTCCCTCTGCATGTTCTTCCTCGACCCAGATTTGACTTCTTGCTGCAAGACAACAACTTGTTCATAAAATGTTTTCTTTGTAAGCCGGTTCTTTATTTAGGCAGCTGCTTTTCTCTTTCTGTCTGCATACCATGCTAAAAAAAATAAAAAAGTTGCAGATTTTGTATATGGTGTAAACCTCCACAGCTCTGCTTTTTACTTTCAATGCCTTTCACAACAAAGACACTCCCACCCTTGAGGGATCACCCAGTTTGTCCAATAGATCTTTCCAGTTTTTTTATTTGGGGTGAAAACTGGAGATGGGTGACTCTTCAGGCAAGCAGGAAAGAGAAAATGAAAACAGCCAAAAGTAAATTCCCAGGAAAACAGCTCAGATTTTTAGACACTCTTAATTTGATTCCTTAATCTCTTTTTCCAGGCTGAAAAATCCCCCAAGTGAGAACTGTGTTTCACACATCAAGTAGCTCCCCACACAACTGCCTTACGGAGAATCTTGGAGAAAGCTGGACACTATGGACACAGGAGCTGTAACACAGCCAGGGATTACCTTCAGTCCCCTCCTAAACACCCTTTGCCACACTGCTGACATCACAGCCTGTGTTTTGGCCAAATTCCTGCAAAATCTGCCCCTCAGCTCACAAAAGAGTGCTATCAGCACATGTTAAAGCAAAGAGGGAAGACATAAAGAAATGGGGCTGAGCTCTACAGCATCTTCTGAGGGTAATTGGATAACCAGAGTCCAGGCTTGGGGCTGGAACCTTAATTTTTAATGCAGTTCAGGGAGAATTGAGCATTAACAGGAGTGGGAGTCCTCATGAAGCAACCCGAAAAGCCTGAAAATGTGAGTTTAAGCACAATAAGTGCCAGCGGAGAGATAATTGGGTGCACTTCTGGCCTTATCTGCAAACTGCTGTACACGGAGTCATTAAAAGCAATCTCCTGGTGAAAAAGAACGTCTGCCTCATATTCAGCTGTTTAAGTGGCTGCTGTAATTATGCTCACAGATGTTTTAAGAATACATATGTAGGAAACTGCAGGTCTTTAATTATAGGTAGGCTGGCAGAGGGTGCACTTTGCTGCACTGCAAACAAGCCTGTGCTGACCCAGGAGTGACCTCCCAGCATTTGCTTGGGGAAGACAGAGGCTGCTTTCCTTCTGCATCCCAAACCTGCTGCAGTGGCAAGGACCCTCTTTGAAAGCACTTCCTTGCTCTGCTCTGTGTGCTGAGCCCCTCCTGGGAATGTCACTCTGGCAGGGTGGATGGATGATGGATGGATGATGGATGGAGGAATGGATGGAGGGATGAAGGGATGGATGATGGAGGGATGGATGGACGGATGGATGGATGGATGGAGCAATGGATGGAGGGAAGGATAGACGGATGGATGGATGGATAGATGATGGATGGACACAGGGATGGATGGATAGATGATGGATGGACACAGGGATGGATGGATAGATGATGGATGGACACAGGGATGGATGGATAGATGATGGATGGACACAGGGATGGATGGATAGATGATGGATGGACACAGGGATGGATGGATAGATGATGGATGGACACAGGGATGGATGGATAGATGATGGATGGACACAGGGATGGATGGATAGATGATGGATGGACACAGGGATGGATGGATAGATGATGGATGGACACAGGGATGGATGGATAGATGATGGATGGACACAGGGATGGATGGATAGATGATGGATGGACACAGGGATGGATGGATAGATGATGGATGGACACAGGGATGGATGGATAGATGATGGATGGACACAGGGATGGATGGATAGATGATGGATGGACACAGGGATGGATGGATAGATGATGGATGGACACAGGGATGGATGGATAGATGATGGATGGACACAGGGATGGATGGATAGATGATGGATGGACACAGGGATGGATGGATAGATGATGGATGGACACAGGGATGGATGGATAGATGATGGATGGACACAGGGATGGATGGATAGATGATGGATGGACACAGGGATGGATGGATAGATGATGGATGGACACAGGGATGGATGGATAGATGATGGATGGACACAGGGATGGATGGATAGATGATGGATGGACACAGGGATGGATGGATAGATGATGGATGGACACAGGGATGGATGGATAGATGATGGATGGACACAGGGATGGATGGATAGATGATGGATGGACACAGGGATGGATGGATAGATGATGGATGGACACAGGGATGGATGGATAGATGATGGATGGACACAGGGATGGATGGATAGATGATGGATGGACACAGGGATGGATGGATAGATGATGGATGGACACAGGGATGGATGGATAGATGATGGATGGACACAGGGATGGATGGATAGATGATGGATGGACACAGGGATGGATGGATAGATGATGGATGGACACAGGGATGGATGGATAGATGATGGATGGAGGACGGATGGATGGAAGGAGGGATGGATGGATGGATGATGGATGGAGGGATGGATGGACGGATGGATGGATGGATGGAGCAATGGATGGAGGGAAGGATAGACGGATGGATGGATGGATAGATGATGGATGGACACAGGGATGGATGGATAGATGATGGATGGAGGACGGATGGATGGAAGGAGGGATGGATGGACGGCTTATGGATGGATGATGGATGGATGGAGGGATGGATGATGGATGGATGGAGGGAGGGATGGCTAGATGGACTGATGGATGGATGGATGGACAGATGGATGGATGGATGATGGATGGATGGAGAGATGGATGGATAGATGGAAGATGGATGGATGGGGGGATGGATAGAGGGATGGATGGTGTTTTTGGCTCTGGCTACTTCTCCCTGCACTTCTCAGGCCAAGTGTTTGCCCCGGTCCCACAGGGAGAGGTAACAAAATAGGGCTGAACTTTCCCATCTCCCTCCAAGTCCAGCCCCACAGCTCTCTGAACCTGCTGCCCCCTTATCTTGTCACTGAGCTCACGGGCTTCCAGCTGATGGGGAAAAGTGGCAGTGCCAGAGCCCTTTCCTCCTCTCCCCCTTCTCTTCCCTTGCCTCTCTACCTGCTGGAGGAATCCAGCACACAGAGACAAGCAGTGCAAAGAGGGAGCCGTGGTAATTACACGCTGTGTGGCGTCATTATATTTTCCTTGATTCTACAAGAAAACCACACTCCCCCTCCTGTCACTGCTTTGGCACCTTGCACCCTTTCCCAGGGAATGGTTCTTCAGGGCAATGCCCCTGGCTGTGCACCATGAGCCTGCAAAAACATTAAGAGTGGAATTAAAATGTATTAAGGAGAGAAACAACATCAGCATGCTTAAAAAGGTGATTGTCTGAGAGCAGGGGCTGTGTAGGAGATGGAATCTCTTTCTCAAAATGACTTGTGCACCCAGCTCAGCACTCGAATACTGTGCCACTTTTTAACGAATTTTTACTTCTGTTAGCCTGGCAGAGCACACTTAATGGGGAAAATCAGAATTTAGTCCGTTTTCTGTGCTGTTTGGCAGCTTGTTTCCTGTGGTCAGACCAGTTATTGGCTCTGGTGGTGCCAGGGGATGAAGATGGGGCAGAGCTGCTGTCCCAGCCTGGCCATTTCTCCGTGGTTGTGTTACCCTCCTCCTTCTCCTGGAACACAGTAAAAGACAAGACCAACTTTTACTCTTCACTTTCTTCTGATTTTCTAATTGTAAACCAAGGTACTCGGGCTGTAATGATTTCATTAAGAGGATTAAGCACTTTTTAAAAATGAAAATTAAATATTTGGAGACAGCGAATACCATGCAATTGTCAAGAATGTATTACTTATATTCTTTTTCTTTTTTTTTTCATTTGGAAAGCACTCTGAAAGGATAACTTTCCCCTCTCCCAGGTTAGCTGTGACCCACAGTTGTGGCAGATACTCCTTTATTTTGCAGAGAAAGGTTTTCACACCCAGGTACCTTTTTTTGACCGTTGATTTCCCTTTGAACTGGGCAGCTCTGGAGGGAGAGGATCCTAAAGAGCACCCTAAAGAGGCTGAGCCTGGGGAAAGTCCTCAAAAAGGTCACCCCTTCTTTTATTAATAGAAAAATACCCAATAAACAGGAAGGAGGTGCATGTGGAGAGACCACAGTAGATGGGAAGAAAAGGCAGAAAAGGTTAAAGGGTGGTTGACATATTTAAATGTGAATGTTTCCAGACTCTCTTGGAACTGGATGAAAGGTGCTGGTCTCCTCCAGGCTATTCTCAGTGTTTTGGTTCAGGACTGAGATTCTGCATTATGTAAAATATGCTTTCCTGCTACAGTTTCACCATTTCCTGACCTTAAAACCCAGAATAATTTAACTATTTCAATTGGTTGGCCACAGTGATGTCTACTGATAACTTGGACTTAAGGCCTTTCCCACACTTAAAGCTTGCCAGAACAGCTTTTTTACTAAAATTATGCCAGTTTTTTAGCAAATGCCTCAATGGCAAAGAACTGTGTAGAACATACCTAGAACCATTTGGGTGAACAGAACTGCTGTCCCAGTGTTGAGGGTTTTGTAGGGGAAGGTACACACAGAAATGAAGTTTTGAAAACAGCCCTAAAATAATGAATAACCACAGAACAGAATTCCGGGAGGTTTTGGGCAGGAAGGCACATTAAAGCTCATCTTGTTCCACCCCCTGCCATGGGCAGGGACACCTTCCACTGTCCCAGGCTGCTCCAAGCCCTGTCCAACCTGGCCTTGGACACTTCCAGGGATCCAGGGGCAGCAACAGCTTCTCTGGGCACCCTGTGCCAGGGCCTCCCCACCCTCACAGGGAACAATTCCTTCCCTATATCCCATCCAACCCTGCCCTCTGGCAGTTTACAGCCATTCTCTCTTGTCCTGGCTTAAGAGGAACTGATTCTGTTTTTCAGGAGAACAGCAGGTGGTTCTTCAGCACTTCACCCGAGGTGGATTTAGGAATTTTTGGTTGGAATGTAAGTGAGCACCATCTTGGAATGAAAGGTCTAGTCCGGACACCTCCTCAAAATCAAGGAGCTCATCCTATGGGATTTTTAAATTGAACTCCATCTGTAATTTTGTCTCCAAATCTGCAAGCTCATGGGCCATGAAATGTCAGCACCGTAAAACGCCTGCAGGTTTGCAAGCTGCAGCCTGTGTTCTTGGGAAGCCTGTAACTTGGGTTTATTGTCACATCCCTTTCCACTAGAGCTGACTGAACCCTCCACTTTCCAGAGGCACTGGGAGAAGCCTTGTGCCTCATGGCCAGCCTTTCCTATCGAATGAGATATGGGAGCTAGAGACTCAAGGGAAGCTTCAGAGCTGAGACACATCCTACAGACACCATCTCCACGTGGATCTCGCCTGGAGTTACTCTCCCTGGAGTTACTCTCCCTTCCCCACCTGAATGCGGGCTCCAGCCACTGGAGGAACTGAAATGAGGAACACAGCCAGATTATGCAATTGAGCGATGACATTTCTGTTCATTCTATACAAATGTATCCCTCTTTAGATAAACAGATTCCCTTCTCCTTATCTCCACCATCATCTTTGGAGTTAGCCATGGAATTTCAGCCACGATGGTCTAGGGTTTAAGTGGAGTAAAGGCTTTTAGGAGGAGAAAGTTTATCTTTTATTGGATTACTCTGAAAGAACAGATAAGCATCCAGGCGTGCAAGTCTGAATGTTTGGAAAGGAATTCTTTGTCTGAGACCTTGGCCTTTCTCTCCAGCTTTTTCAGTTTGTCTAATAGAAGTATTTTTCCTTGCAAAGCTTGCCATGACTACTCCTGAGATGCTACACAGAAGTCAGGGAACAGCAGCCGGGGTTCCCAGCCAGGAGGGGCTCAGAGGCAATTTTTGAGGAGCTGGAATACCAGCCACAAACATGAGTTATATGTAGGTCTCCTGGGCTCAGATGGGAGCAGGTCTGATTTTTTTTTGGCTGCAGACATTCAAGGCCATTCCTTGGCAGTGTTACAGGAGCAATATTTACACAAGGATGAAGGACAACTTTGTCAAGGCATTTGCACGAATTAAAAGCTTTATTTTTCCTTGCTATTATTTATAATAGCAGACTGAAAAAAAAAAAACCCAAACAAACCCAAAACAAACCCAACCCAAAGTTGGTTTTCCTATGAAGGAATTTTAATTGGTTTTCATAGTAGGATTGAGTGACACTGTGGATCCTTTCTCATGGACAAGGGTGCTGGGTTCCCTCCTCACACATGAGGAAAGCAGCTTGGGACAAGTCTTGTCAGAGGGAAAGCACCACTGGAGAGTGGTCAATCCCAGGTTCTGGAATACCTCAGTGTCTTGCTCTACCTGCTCCCTCAGAGTCCTTGTCACCTTCCTGTCAGTCCCTCAGAGCCACGGCTGAAGGTTCTCTTTGCACAGACCTGAGATAAACTGCTTGTTATCACCCACCTCAGCGGGCGCATCACCTCCACGAGGATCTTCCTCAAATATTTCAGCAGCTCTCTCAAGGGCAGGATGGACTTGGAGGTGCCTGTGAATTTGCCCCTTATACCAGGATAATTTTGTTCCAGTCCAGCCCTACAGGAGCCTGCTTCAACATCTATCCACTAGTTAAATATTGAAATAGAAATGCTTTTCAAAGCACAGGCTGCATCTTGAGTGAACTGTGAGGATGAGGGGGAAAAGGAAAGTTTCCTTCTTATTGGGGATTCTGTATTGGTAATGAGGAGCAGGGGCTTTAACACAAGGGATTTATGCTGAGTGATCTGTGCTGAGCTGGAGAACAAGCCATTTTTTCACTCATAATATGAAATGAATTTAGTTTGGCTTCAGGCTGATCCCTGAATATACGATAATGTAGATAAAAATTTCTTGAATTTAGCTTCAACTTTAAAAGAATAAAAGGAAAAGGAAAAGTCTGTATTTAAAAACTGTGGCCACATATGGACCTTGGTAAAGTCTGTTGATATTGAACACCCTGCTGGCAGCTGCTCAATACACAGGAGATACACTCTGTGCACCAGAGAGCAGAAAAATAACAATGAGCTACTAAGTTAAGTCCCCTGATTGCTCTAGAAATGAACATAAGACATTACATAAGTTTCAGAAATTAATGATCCCATAGACCTTTCATACAAGAAATAAACTTGTACACCTGCATGGTCCATAAGGGATGAAAACAGGACGGTGTCCTTGGTAGCTGATTAGAGCTATTTAGAAAACAGCAGCTTCATTTTGCAGGTGAATGCTGGAATTCCGTAATCTCTTCTTGTTCTAAACTGGAATAAAATGTTAGCATTTGCTGATGCAACAATCATTGAGTAGCAGTATTCTGGTGTTATTGTTGAAAAAACTCAAACAAACTCAAAATAAAAATGGAGATAACCTCTTATTGAAATGAGACTGACAGATCCATCGGGAAACTAGAAAATGGAGCCCAAATTCATTTGTCACCTCAAACACTGCTGCTGCAGAACCAGCCTGATCCGAGCTTCGTCCTGATAGGTTCTGGGGAGAAAAACCAAATTTTCGGGAATCTACAATGTCTATCTTTCTACTCCCAGCCTCACTTCCTCTCTAAAGTGCAGATTTGATCTCAGCACTTCAATTCTACCTCAGCCTTGCAATGAAGCAGTGCTGGAAATGGTGGGAAACTTTATGGCTGGTAGACACAAAGGGTGAAGCGAGTCCCAGAAAGTCCATTTTGCTCCAGAGCCCTTTAAAGTGAAAAGTCTCCAACAGTTACTCTTGCTGACAGAGTTAGAAATGTATGAGGTTGTCAAAACCCAACTCAGATGCAGTGTTGTGTCTGTCACCGTGTCGGTGGAGTTTAGATAGGAATGAGAAAAAGAATCTGATTCCTCGGTAGCAGAAAATTGCTTATTTTACAAGGTGCCAGGGAGAGTGTTATCTACTTGGGATTTATGGGGTGCAGGCTTTAATAATGCATCTCAGCAGGAAAGGAATATTTGTTTTATGACATCCTTCCCAGGATGGTGCTTGGCTTTTAGATGCACTGTGGCTTGAAAATCACCAGCGCACCTATCAGGGAGCTGAGACACCACTTAACCCCAGGGCAAGGCAGGATTTGCAAAGGGGTGGGAGCCCAGACTGTTCCCAAGACTTGGGAGGTGCCCTGGTGGGGCAGTGTCAGGGACAGATCATCGGGGCATTAAGTGCAGCTCATTATTTTGGACAGCATCTCTTTGTGTGGAAGCACCATCAGCAAGAGCAGCGGGGCTGGAGCCATAAAAAGCCGTTCCTGTAGGATAGCACCGGGATCCAGGCCCGTGAAACACTGCCCACTGATATCTGATAAGAGCAGCGAGATAGCACCAGCCTTTGAGCCAAACAAGGATAAAAATGATGCTGTTGCTTCTATATTGAAGTTGGAGGCCCAGCAAACAGCCTGTAATGTGCATTTTTTTGGCCAGCAGCAGCCCTGTCAAGCTGAGTGGAACGGCCACAGCTGGCTGAGCCGGGGGGAAGCGCCGTGTGACAAACAGCCAACAGGAGGGTAATATCAAGTAGGTGCAGAGAGTTATTTGTTGCTTAATGAAGAGCCTCTCGAGGCTGAAAATTTACAGTGCTTTCACAGTTCAATTTTGTTGGAGTGGGGAATAAAAATAAGCATTGAGTGGAGCGTGGTGACGTCGCGGTGCGCAGAGGAAGCAGCGCAGACCCCGCAGACCTGAGGCCCAAAATTGTATTGACAAGAGAAGGCAGGCTGAGAACACGAGCCAGCAAAGGTCAGCCAGGGCATAGTATGGGGGTGGTAATTAGGCCACTAATTAGATTCTCTAGAGCAGGCTGGGGAAGGAAGAATGCTTTACAGTAGAAAAAAGGAAGGAAAAAATTGCCAGCACACTGTCAGACAGGTCCCTTCAGACCAATCTGCCTCATGATTGCTCTGATGAGCCAAGTCTTGGTGGAAATGAGGAGCAGCCTGAGCAGCTGGGGGTGGGATACAAGCACCTTGTGACAGGAGTAAGCACGTTTTCTCCACCACAGAAAAACTGAAGTTCAGAGAAGGACCTGCTGTGAGTCCTCCACCATCCCTGGAGGAAAGTCCTCAGTCAAACAAGTGGCATCAAAGCTGGGTTTTGGTGAAGGAGAGGTAGGAATGGAGGTGTTCAAGACAGGAGTCTTCCCTTGCGAGCCAGAGTGCATTCACTGTCTCTCTATAATGTGTAGGTAATGGGAGCAAGGTAAATTTAAAAGGCTGAAAATATTCCCTGGAGGAAACCAGGTCCCCAGTGAATACAAGTAGCTGAATTCGTGTCATACAAACACTGCGAGGTGATTTTCTGAGGTGGATTCTTTGCAGAATCACACTCCCCACTGATTGTGCTTGGCTTCATCCTGATCTCCTCCTCCTGGTCAGATTTAAAAATCACATTTCATCTTATTTTTCATTTTCCAGGCTGTGAGATCAATAGTCTAGTCACACGTAAATATAATCCAAATCTTCTTTATGTACTGTTTTTGTTGCTATCACAGAAAGGACTTGGAATGAAAAGAACATTTTACAAAAGACTGTTGATTCTGCCAGGATGGATCAAAGCTAAAGCTGTAACATTGAGGGAAGAGAGAATTCAAATAGAAAGGAAAAAGTGAAGGCATCTGGGACATACAACAAATGCGTCACTTTAGCTGTAATTTTTCACCTCTGTTTTACCCCATTCATAGGAAGAAATTCTTCCCTGTGAGGGTGGGCAGGCCCTGGCACGGGGTGCCCAGAGAAGCTGTGGCTGCCCCTGGATCCCTGGAAGTGTCCAAGGCCAGGTTGGAGGGGGCTTGGAACACCCTGGGATAGTGGAAGGTGGGTTGTAAATATGTGAACGTATCTCCAATCTATCCACAAATAAAATCAGTGAACTGTGCTGGGCCAACCAGACAGGAGGGAAACTGAACCTAATTAACATTACACTCTACTCTTGTGGTGTTTCTTATCTCTGTACACCTTGAAAGTAAAGTTTGGAGTCCAGGTACAGATTGTATTGAATGCACAGTGTGGAACATCCTCCCCACAGTCAATTATCCTCAACATTCAAATCTGAGGGGGAGCCACCTTTTTTTGTGGATAGCCACTGGAAAGAGCACAGTGCTTTCAACTCCACTGAAAAGAGTTCCCTATGGAAAAGTTGCACTCCAAGAAAACCCCCAGGCTTGGTGGTGGAACTTTTCTGGTTGTATCTTCCTGGAATTCAGATACTTTGGTCAGAACTGCATCCAATCCAATCAAGACCATACATGTCAGCAACACTTGTCCTGTCACTTTTTTGGCCCAGCACTGGGATGAAAAGAGGGGGACTTCGAATAAGGGAGAGGACTTTTGGAGCAGTTAATAACCAGGCTGTGGTCCTTGGGTACAGCACAGTGAATGTAAGGGGTTGTTGGCCCAGAACGTTAATCAGAGGTCACCTTTTCAGCTCCCCAAAGCAGAAAGCAGCGGGAGCCTTTGCTCAGCTGGTGACCAGTTGAAAAGGAAAAAAAAAATAGATTGTCATTTCTTCAGGCAGCAGCACTTGCCAGCCTCAGCTGCAGCCAGTGGTGAGATTCCTTGTTGCCTGAGGAAGTGTCCAGCAGAGCTGCAGGGAACACAGAGTACGGAGGAAGGGCTGGCTCTCTGTGTTCCTGTGGTTTGGGAATGCTCTACCTTCATGGAGCTGCCGGCCCGGCAGCCGGGGTCAGCGCAGAGCATAAAGTCAACCCCAATTTCTCCTGGCAAAAAAAAGAGAAGAGAAAAGGAGCAGAAATAAGGCTTGATTATGAGATAGGAAATAGAAGGATGTGCCAGGAAGGAGAGGAAGAGAAGTGCCCGATTTGGCCAGGGCAGAGCTCCAGGGGGTGAGTGGAAGTCGGAGTGGAGCATCCCGCTGCACCCCCTGGGAGGAAGCCCTGGCCAGGACAACAGGAAAGGCTCAGCAAACATGAAACCTTGGAGACTGAAGCAAATATTTCAGCTCGTGATGGAAACGCTGATGTTTCAATCGGTGGGGCCACAACAATGATGGGTTACTTTTATTTCCTTGAAGGAAGCGGGAAATGGACAGAAACGGGGAATTTTATCACCTCCCACCTCCAATAGATATGCTCACAACAGCCCAGTGACTGCTGAGTGCCTTCCCAAGTTCACTGGGCAATACTTTGTGTCATTTGCAGGCAGTAATTGACAGCGGCAGTTTAATTAAACAAAACCAGCAAGACAGTTTCTTGCTAAAAGGGCAGACAACAATAATTTTCCAGAAATGGATCCCTCCAGCTCTCACTGAGGATAAACACTCAGGGCCCTTGCAAATTCTGATAAGTGACTTCAAGCCTGCATTGTTATCTTGCCTTTTTTTTTTTTTAATACTGTGAAGTTGTAGGGAGGAATAAAAAGAGCCAGAAATCTTTATGATTCTTCCTCAGGGATTCATTGCATTCTGCTTTGCATTGCTTCATCTTATTACCAATTTTCACTCTACATGCTTTTAATAAATACTTATTGCTATAAAGATAATAACACTCTTATCACATTAATGGCTTTGCAGTGGTGTAAATGAAAATGAATATTAATAACGTTAACAGTAACCTTGATACAGTAGAACACCGGTAACTGGGAAATTTTTGCAGTGTTTTACAGTACAAGAAACCTTTCTTTTCTGATTTTTCTCTGCCAGCGCTGGAAGGGAAAGTAGGAGAGACCGAAATTTAGGTATTTGTGGAAAAGGCTCGGTGATTATTTCCCATTATAGATCACTGCAGTCTGGTTTATTAAAAATATCTTCTCATCCCCAATTCTTCCCTGAGGTATTTCTGCTGCCTACCAGCTCTGCAATGAATGAATGCAGACACCATATGGGCACTTGTCTTCCAGCCTGTGTGTGGGTCTTCTGGGGCTCTGCTCAGATTCCAGCAGCTGGGTCAGACTGATATTTCTTTTTTGAACCAGAAGAGAAAAAAAATAAAGCAGTGGGGCTACGTTGCCATTCTAGGCAGCTCTGCATCTTCTCATCCAAAAAAGCTGAATGAATCAACCACAGGGAAGTTTGCTCCTTTTTACATTGCATCCCTTTGCATTAAAGAAAAAGTCACCTGCGAGTAAATCATCAAATATGGTGATTTTTGCAGGTCTGTACATTTCCCAAACATTCTCCTTTGTTCCTGTGCAGGCTGAATTTGAGATCGGGAGCACATGGAGCTGAGCACCAAAGCTTTTGGCATGGTTTTTTTTCACCCGTGATGGCCTAAAAACTCCGATAGGAGCCACTGATACCAGTGGTTATATGTTGTGCAGCAGAGAGAATAATCAGTTCTGAGCAAAGAGCTCTGTGTTAGCACAACACGAGAGGAAATTCCAGTGTGCTGGTAATGCAGTCAGAGGGAATGAGTATTGCAAGATTTCCAGTACTAAGCAGATTTCAAACTGTAAAACCGAGGGTTTACGGGAGGTTAAGCCTTGAGATTTTCAAGTCTGAAAAATCTGATTATGTCAAAGTTATTGTCTTTACTGGGCTGAGCCCTGTCACATTGCTCATTTGCTTTCACATTTCGGGGACATTTTTACACACTAAAGCATAAATTTAACAGAATAAACAGCAATGTAAAAAACTACAGATGGCAACTGCAGAGCAGCCAAGCATTGGCTCCAACGGTGAATTTAACTTTAGGGTTCCCTGGTTTGGCAGATGGCAGATTTCAGGCCTGACTTTTTTTTTCTTAAATGCAATCTTTTGGTGGGGGGTCAAATTCACCGAGATTTTGCTTTAGCTTATGGTGCCATAACCTCAAACATCAAACAGGTATGTGGGTATGTAACTCATGTCTCATCTCATCTCATCTCATCTCATCTCATCTCATCTCATCTCATCTCTGGTGTTTGGGTTTGGGTTTTCAGTTTGGGGCAGGCAGCTGGATTTTGGAACAGGATGGAGAGTATCAGCCAACACCTGGCGAAAGAAGTTACCAGACACATGAAATGAAGAATGTCTTGTATATGATCATGCAGAATAACATATTGCTCTGCTTCTAACTGGAGAAGGAAATAAGAAAATGTGGGTGTAGCACTGTCAGAAACTGCATTAACCCCATCAATGACTCCTGCAGAGCTTGAGGAACTGTGCGAGAGCCTGACCTTGCTGTTGACGTATCCTTCTTTTCCACAACATCACAACAGCGTTCCTATCACTGGCTATAAATGAAAAGTAGATGCATTTCACAGGAATATGTAGATCCCAGCATGCACATTCACCTCTCTACGCTGGCATCACTAATTTGTCTCTCTCCATCACCCTGATTTACAGCAGTCCTCAAGATGCAGACTAAGGCCTCTCAGTAGTGTTTATCTCACTGTCACTTTGTCACTTTGCCTTGCTTCTACGCCTCCAAGCAGGCAGGAGCTGGCAGCCACTGTCTCCAGCATAAAAGTGGATTGAACAGATTAAAAGTGCACTGTGGAAACCTGAGGTGTGAAGGAAGGTGGCCAGGTCTCCAAACAGTGATTAAAGATGGCAACGCAGCCTTGGCAGGTTAATGCAGCATCCACTGCCCACAAATAACACCATAATTTTACCATCCAGAAATACTCCAGGGAAATAAACATTTCTCATCATTGCCAGGAAAGCTGAATCGTTAAGGAACAGAATGATGATGAAATGCAGAAGTCTTGCTTCTTGAGCACAGCACGTTAGTTTCTGGGACATGAGGCTCATTTGTAATAGGGATCTAATTCATGTAATCAACACCAAGGCTAAACACTGAAGAGGAGATTTTCTGAAATAAAGATTGATTTCTGTGCCAGTCTTCCCATGCTAAACACACTCCCAAACTGCATTTCTGTGTCCAGGAGCGGGTGTTTAGAAGCCTAAATATCCATTTGTGCATACCAATGGGCAGCTTGCCTGTGCAACCAGAAGAAAAGCAAGAGAGGGATGCGTTTTCCAAATCTCAGCTCCCTGGTGGTGGCTTCTTGGCTCTGCCTGTGAGCAGAACTGGCTCGGTGTGCCTCTCTGTCCTCAGTGTTCCTGGGCAGGATCCACAAGCCATTGAAGTGCTCCACGGCACCACTCCGAGCCCTTTGGATCGGGATGAGGCTCTCACTCCGTCTCATCTGCTGTTACAGCAACGCTTGACATTAATATTTCCCTTTTCAACACAAGTTCTCAAAGCCCTTTTCAAGCCTTATTAAGGTTCACATCACACTCTGGGATGACGCAGAGGTCCTAATGACAGGAAAAATGAGGACAAGAGAAGAGACTGGCTCAATGTCACACAGTTGCAACCCAGAGACTGCAACAGGAAGATTTGAGTCTCAGTAGTTTGCTCTAAGCCCTAATGAATACTAATGACTGGCCATATTGATAATTAGTAGTGCTTTCACAGGGTTTAACACGCACAAAGTGCTGTTGAAATGCTCATTTGTTCACCCTCAGTGATCACTGGGACTCTGCATGGTCTTCATCCCACAACCCACTCCACTTTGCAGATGTTGGAAAACCACTGAGTTAATCAGATATTGCTCCACAGCGGGAAGCTGAGCGTGGAATTGGTTGCAGGATGAGGCATGAAAGAGGACGGTCACAGCATCTGGCTTTTGGCATGTCGCTCAATGCTTGAAGGAGGGTGCTGTGTCGTGTGTCGGTCGGCGTTGGAAGAGGCGGGGCAGATTGCTTGGATGCAATAAGTCGCCTTTATTGATACAGAGCTGAGTATTTATACCTTTTCAGCAGTAACTAAAAATAGATCCTTATGTAAGTAGTGATCACTGTAACAACCATATCTATGTTTCTTAATAAGGTAAAACTAAAAGCGAGCACGGATACATACCAAACATGCTTTTCTCTTATGCTAACTATTTTGTGGTAGGCCGCACTGCCTGCCACGGTTTGTGGCCTAGCAGAGTTACTGCGTCCACTTCTGACATGAGTTTAGTATCTCCACATCTTCCTCTCTCTTATCCATGAGTAGGATCTTTGTGGATTTATCAGTTAGTCTCTGAACACATTGTAAAACACATGGCAGACAAATCACCATAAGCAGCACTATAGCTAAAATATTAATTCCTGTTTTAGCTAAATGCTTAAGCCAGCCAGTAAGTCCCCATCCTCCAAGTATGTTTCCAAGCCAGTCGTTATCACTTACAACTCTCAATTTGGTGACACTATCTCGAAGGGCTTGTATGTTAGCATGAATAGACAGAGAGTGATCAGACAGGTTCATGCAACGTAAGCCTTCAAAATCGTCACAACCGTGCCCGTGCCAAAAGCAAAAAATCAATTGCAGCCCTATTCTGCAGTGTAGCATGTCTCACGCTATCAACATCTGTTAATAAGCCTGTTAAAGCAGAGCTAGTAGCATTAGTTCGTTTAGCAAGCCAGCAGCCAAGGTTATTCAGAGTTTTCAATGCATGTGCCGTTCCAATAGATGGAATATCAGAGGCAAACACCCGGGCTCCTAGGTTCCAATGTTCAATATTATCATCACAATTCTGACTATACGTGTGTGTGCTGCGTCTTGCTCGCATCAGCTTGTGCAAAGATGGTAAGTTTTCTCGAAAGGTGTGAAACATGGTTAGTCGCCCAAAAGTAGAAGGACCTCCTATGGCCTTACCCGGTATTCCCTTCCAAGCTCTGTTTCCACATATTAAAAATATGTTGTCTAATAACCCGATAGCAGTGCTCCCAGGAGTAATTGGTTGGGGCAAAGTATGGTTACACCAGGCAGAAGCATTGGCGTAAATTCCTGTACCTGAAACATCAAGGCCGAATCTTCTCTTTGCACTGTTAGTATAATTTAGATAAAAACACGCAAAAGACTGCGTGGATCCAAAAATGTCTAATTCTTGAGGTGGCATAGAAAGAGGGGGAAAGTTAAGAACCTTATTTACTCCTAACTCCTTTTGGTTAGAAAAATACCATCCGGCTGGTTCACCAGCCTTTTTACGTCAACTGTCCTGGCACCACCAGGTCGGCTCAATTCGACCTATAGCAGTACACTCTCTTTGAACTGTCAAATTGAATAAGACATCCCATTCACTTTTCACTAAGGGCATAGCTACCAAGCAAGTTTGGAAAGGATCACCAAGGGACGTCATAGATAGGCACAGTGTAGACTCGTTTAAAGCTTCAGCTAGTGTGAGCCAAACATTGCGTTCTGGAAGGGGTGGCATTGCGACCACCTCTCCTTTGTTGAGAAGAAGTCCTGCTAGGAGGACCAGCCAGAAAAGGCGGATCTGGCTCCCAAAAATACCAATGTGGAAGCCAGCCATACTCTTGTCCACACACAAATTTTAAAATGATACAATCGCCAGAAGAATAGCACAAAGGATCACGCTGTGGGCAGCTGCCACGGTGGCGATGCGATATGCAACACCACTATTCCTGACACTTTCGACACGGACACAAAACCCACACTTGATGGGAATAATCTTTGCAAATAAAACAAGCAATAGGGTTATTCTCAAGTCCAAGTCTCTCCTTAAACCGTTTCCAATACTGCTCATGAAGAGAGACTTGATCTGCAGTTATAGCTTCTACTGTCTCTGGAGTGGGTCGGCCACGGAAATCAAAGAGTGGTGTAAAGTCAATGAGTTCTCTGGAATTAAGTAGAAGCTGGCTGAGATGGTGGTTGGGTGGAGGTGACCTCTGTGGTCTCTGGAACCGAGGCCAAGACTGAAGTGATTAGGGTCTCTGCTGATGGTGTGCCAGGATGGTCAGGATCCTCAGGAGAGGTATTTTCAAGGATTCTCTGAAGGGTCTCACATTCTTAGCTGGGATCTACCTTGGGCCGTTCTCTGTAGAAACACAGGCAAAACCCCTTCCTCATGTATTGAGGGGATAAGGTCCCATGACCTTACCTGTTTCTGGGTCCTTAACAAGGACTGGGGCCTTCTGTTTAACCTCTAACTCTTGGTTATTGCCAAAGTGCCTTACAATCGGAGGGTTGGGATCCGTCAGAGAACAATTTAAAAAATTAAAAACGTACAATGCCTTCTGTAATCGCTCAGCTGAGGTAGCATTCCCCATTGCCCCTTTCTGTTGTAACAAAAGATGCTTAAGTGAAAAGTGGGCTCATTCAATGATAGCTTGGCCTGTTGAGGAATGAGGAATCCCCGTTTTATGTGTCACTGCCCAGAGGGCAAGAAAATTTGCAGCTCTCTGGGAAGTATACTCTGGGCCATTGTCAATTTTGATCTGTGAAGGGATTCCCAAGACTGCAAAGGCACTCATAAAGTGGTGGCAAACGTCTTTTGCTGATTCTCCTCTATGACAGGATGCAAACAAGGCACCTGAAAAGGTGTCTATAGAGGAATGTATATACTTAAGTCTGCCAAATTTGGGAAACTGAGTAACATCTGTTTGCCAAATTTCAGGGCTCTGGAGTCCTCTAGGGTTAACACCTCCAGCAAGAGAGGGAAAGGAGTGCCTCTGACAGTCTGGGCACACAGCTACAATGCTAGAGGCTTGACGAGAAGTCAAATCACGACTTCTTACCCGTGCAGCAGCATTCTGATAAAAAAAGGAGTGACTGATTTTTGCCTGGGAAAAGTGATCAGGTAGCACCTGCACAGGTAGCGTAAGTAGGTCTGCCTGACGATTCCATTCTGCAATGAAGCCAGGTAAAGTAGTGTGAGATCTAACATGCATTACAAAATACGGCTGTTGTCTATTATCTAAAAGGAAAACAAGTCGTTGCAACCAGTAAAACAAATCGGCGTTAGGCGCATCCTTCAACATAGCAGCTTCAGCTCTTTCCACAAGTCCTGCAACACAAGCAGTATCAGTTATTGGGTTAAAAGGAACAGACCAGCATTCAAAGGCCCATACAACAGCTGCTAATTCAACAATTTGAGGGGATCCTGAAACAGTGGTGACATCTGAGTCCCATTGATTAAGATTTGAGTCCCACCAGAGTATTACTGACTCGTGGGTGCGACCAGATCCATCTCTAAAAACAGTTAAAGCTTGTAACGGAATTTCGCTTTTCTTGGGTAGCGTTAAGAGATTAAAACTGGCTGCCATGAGCTTGTGTTTTGGGGGATGTGTAGAAAGTTGTCCAGAAAAATCAGTGAGAGCCATTTGCAACACTTCAGACTGTTGAAGTAGCCACTGTAAGTAAACAGTAGTAATAGGCAAACAAATCAAACAAAAATCTACACCTGCAAGTGTGATAAGTCTCTGTCTAGCTTTTACAATAAGCAAAGCAAACATTTCATGTTGGGTGCTGACAGTTTTGGACATGTAGTGTGGCAAAAAAATCCATTCAATGATCAATAAAGGGTCTGGCAAATTAGGGTCCCACTGAAAAATTAAAGCATGGGTCTGCTTGGCCAGATTTAGGATTATTAAAGGAAAGGGCAACTCAGGAGCCCATCGGGCCGCTTGCCGGTTTGAGACAGCATCAGCTACCTTTTGCAATGCTTGGCAATCTTCTGGTGTAAGCTGCCGAGGCGATAATAAATCTGGTTCCCCTTTTAACAAAGCAAACAAAGGGCTCAAATCTGCATTTGAGATTCCTAGCAGGGGATTGTTGGAAATAGGAAAAACTCTTATTTTAATTTAAAAAAATTGTTTATTACAAGAAAAATAATTTGGAAAATAACAGCATCCGAATTCGTAATTTAAAACCATATAAAAACCCCGGGAGCGCAGGATCGGAGACTCTTGGTGCCAAACTGGGTATGTGCCCACAGCAGAAAACTTCAGCGCTGGATTCACCTCAGCTAATCTGAGGCAAAATTTTCTTAAAATAAAAAAAGGTCTCGGAACAGAGATAGGCCTAAGGCCCCTCCCCCCCTTTACCCAGCGCTGGAGCAGCTGCACAGAGATGTGCTCCCCAGCTTGGCCTCATGGAGGAGAGAGAGGGAGGGGCTCTGGGATCCTACTTTTATACCCTCTTGGCTCTTCCTAGAATCCCCCACTGTCCTGCCCCATGGCACAAGATGATTGGTGAATTTCAAGGTACATCACAAGTTCCTTTCACCAATGGATCATTTGCTGGGGACGGACATTGGTTCACAGAGAGGAGATGTTTAACAATTTAGCTATCTTAACAACTTTAATAACTATTAACTTGGTTATAAGATGATTTTTAGATGCAAAAACTAATTACCTAATTTCATATATGACACCAGTGAGTATTATCTGTTGTCCCCGTAACCACAGGGTGCATTGGCAGGTAGGACGCTTATCTGAAATTGTTTGTGCCCATAATATTTGTGGGGTCCCCACAGAACCAAATCCTCCCACCCTGGTGTTGTATTTTTTTACAGAGGATGGTGAATCATGTGGAAGAGTGATTAATTGCGCTATGCGGCTTTCTTGCGGGAAAGTACATGGTGGATTAGGGGTCCAAACCATGATCTTAATTTCATCATTAGAGTCTGAGTCTATTATCCTGGGGAGAATAAAAAGTCCTGAAAGGCTAGCTGAGGACCTCCCTAGGAGTAGGGCACTTTTTTGCGGCCCTGGTGGTCCAAAAATTCCTGTAGGAAGTAAATGAACAGAAAAATCACGTAACGTTACTGTGGCTGAGGCGTTTAGGTCCAGTCCGGCACTGCCTGCAGTTGTTGGGCGAAGACTTGAGGCAGGCTTCCATTGGGCATCCGCGGAGCTGGCATCTGTGGAGCTGGCATCCGCGGAGCTGACATCTGCGGAGGTGGCATCTGCGAGGGCGGCTGAGGCATTTGTGTCGGAGCGCGGCGCTGCCGTCCCGCGCTCTGGCTCCGGTTTCCCTGGTATCCTTGGAGCAAGCCACCTTCGGAATCATACTCAGAGCGACATTGGTCAGCAGAATGTGGGCCTCTGCGGCACCGTGAGCACACAGGAGTGGTTGAGCACACAGGAGTGGTTGAGCACACAGGAGTGGTTGAGCACACAGGAGTGGTTGAGCACACAGGAGTGGTTGAGCACACAGGAGTGGTTGAGCACACAGGAGTGGTTGAGCACACAGGAGTGGATTTGGGTTTATCTCTTTTCAGAGCAGAGCAGTCCTTTTTTAAGTGACCTCGTTTGCAGACAGGCTCCTGAAGTTGCAGGGGGCCCTCTCATGGCTGCAAAGGCTGCAGCCATGGTCACATATTGATGTTCCATTGTGCCAACATGGTTACACGCTTCAACCATTTCAAGATTAGAGTTGGATTTTGATTAGGCAGGGACTTAAGGAGTTTTTTACAGTCTGCGTTTGCATTTTCAACAGCAAGTTTTACAAGCAAAATTTCGCGAGTGTCTGCATTATCAATTTGGCTTTTGAGCGCTTGCTTAAGGCTGTCGACAAACTGCATGTAAGGTTCTTGAGGTCCCTGGATGATAGTTGTAAATGATTTCTGAGGCGTTTTTGCATCGGGGACCTTCAGGAAGGCTTGGCGAGCTACATCTCCCTCAAGGGACTCCCTCAAGGGCTTCCCTGAGGATGTCTCAGACCTGGACAGCAGGATTGATATATGGTCCCGTTCCCAGAAGCTGTCTAGTCGTGAGGCCCACCAGGGTTTGATTAGCATGACCCACATAAGATAAAAGCAGATCCTGTAGACCTTTTTCTCACTCCTTTTCCCATAAAGTGTTTTGAGCGGGGGATAGCAACCGCCGTGCCAGCGTTTTTAAATCATATGTGCCATGATGTGAACAGCAAACACAGAATCTAGCAAGCTCACAAAATGCGGTGAACCGATACCATGCTCTGTGGCTGCTCGCCGAAGCTCCTTAAGTTCTGGGAAAGATAGCTGTTCCCATTGGGCAGCTCACTTTCTCCGTCCCACATATAAGACCGGTGCCACAATTTTGTCTGCAAAGTCTAAATCCCCTTCCTGTAATCCTTGTTGTTTCAAGCGGACCCAGGTACCTTGAGGGTTGGGGGGAAATAAATCTGGCTCTTTCTCCGGATCGATGGGTCCAGAGTCAAAAGGATCCTCTCTTTCATCCTTGCTGCTGTCAGCTGGACCATAGCCAGCAGTAAATGCCTTTATGGATCGTGAGGAGCCCTTCTCCCTTTTTGTTACAAGGGGGGCTGAGGGGCCTGGAGCCTTTAGTGAGAGAGGTAGAGAGGTGCAGTCTCTCCAGATTGTAAAGAGCTCTGAGGCTCCACTTCTGTGGAGCCGGGGCAAGAGGCATCCCCTTTATCTTTAGCAAGAGATTTTTCTTGAGCTCTTAAAGTTTCAAAGATTACTTTCCAGGAGGGAATCGTCTCCGCAGCAGCTCTTTCACCCTCAGCTGCAGCATTCCAGAGTACCACTCCTACTCTGTCCCACAGATCTGCCCTGAAAGTTATGGACCGAGTAACCCCTTGCAGTCTAGAAGCAGTCCATCAGAGCATAATTTTTAAATCATGCGCAGGCAAAGGTTTGCCTTGCTTGTCTAGCAGCTTTGACAGAAGGTCAAACACGTCTCTCTAGGGTGGTCATCCCCTGGCCCTGGCCCATAGTTCCCTGCAGCGACTCACCTCTGTTTTCAGAGGATCAGTTGCCGGCCGGCGTGGCTCCCGCTTCTTCCCGCGGCTTAACCACAGTCCTGAAGGCTCTCGCTTCTCCTGCGGCTTAGCCAAAGTTCTGAAGTTCTGCAGGGCGTTGCCAACTGCCTCTAAAAGCGATCGCATCCTCACACAGTGGCACCAGGTGTCGTGTGTCGGTCGGCGTTGGAAGAGGCGGGGCAGATTGCTTGGATGCAATAAGTCGCCTTTATTGATACAGAGCTGAGTATTTATATCTTTTCAGCAGTAACTAAAAATAGATCCTTATGTAAGTAGCACTCACTATAACAACCATACCCCTGTTTCTTAATGATATTGCAAAACTAAAAGCGAGCACTAACCAGTACGGATACATACCAAACATGCTTTTCTCTTATGCTAACTATTTTGTGGTAGGCTGCACTGCCTGCCACGGTTTGTGGCCTAGCAGAGTTACTGCGTCCATTTCTGACATGAGTTTAGTATCTCCACAGTGCTGGAGCTGAGAACGGGGTCGCTCTGACTGCCAGAAGTGGAGCAAGCTCCACTAGGAGCCCATTCAAAGTATCTGAATTAGAAGCTGTTTCTCTCTGCTGAGCCTCTGGAGAGATGAACATTAAAGGTCTCAAGCTAGACATGTGAATATTCTCCCTTAAGTGCTTATTATTATTCCCATTTTGCAGGTGGGTGAACTGGAAAGGACAGGACTGTGCTAAATTAAGCGAGCTGGTTAGGCTCCCTCTCTGCTCCCCCATAAAACTCCTGGAAATGTGTATGAAAGAAAAGAATGCAAAGCTGTATAAATCTCCAGGGGAATATGTTTAGGTTGTAAAAATACAGAGACAGCATGGAAATACCTCCAAGTGCTCTGAGAATATATGGTGAGTCATGAGTGCCGTATATTAAATGGTCAGTGCTTCTCCAACAGAAGCAATTCCTCATGCAAGACCACAGGAGTCACAGGAATTGGCTTTGCCCCAAACTGCCTGATTCAGCAAGACAGCAGCAGTGTGCAGAAACCCCGTTTCAGCTTTCAGGCACTGGGAAAAAGGTGAAACAGAGGGATTTTTGATGGATTCAAGCATGGCAGTGTTTTAACTCTATGAGTAGAAACTAATCAGAAAAATAAAATCAGTAAGAATAGATAATCGCAGGACCACAGAATGTTTTGGGTTGGAAGGGACCTTAATGCTTATCTCATTCCAAACCCCAACACCTTCCACTAGACCAAATTGTTCAACATAATATATGTATCAACTGCATCCCTCCCATGCTATTTCTTCTCTTGTTCAGTCTCTCAGGTTTCTGCCATCTCTGGCATTCTTCCTAAAGCCAAAATTTGGTTTGCAGCTCTGGTAGTCTTTAAAAATTATCGTCTAAGAAAGTGTTTATCAGCTCTATCATTGCAGGTGCACCGCAAGAATGATGGCAAATTAAAATGGCTTTGTAACAAGGTCTGAGCTAGCAAAAAGGAAAAAAAAAAAGGGGGAGAAAAAAGGTATATTAATTTTTCTGGAATTAGAAGATAGAATAACACTCAGAGGAAACATTTATCATTATGTCAGCAAGGAGGTTATGTGATTGATCTTTTTAATAATGGTTTTCATAACTTTAAAGGTAAAGACAGTTGGTCTGTCTCGGTGTTTTTCATAGAACACCCAACAAGTTAAATTACTTCATTTGTGTATCTAAAATGAATGCTAATATAGCAAAAGCAGGCTTGGAAATTCATCTCTTTGCAGCTGTGCAGGGGCAGGGCCCATCCTCTGCTCCTGAAGGAAAAATAGCAGGATGGCACAGACCATACAAATAGACCCCACAAACTCAGCATAAACAAATCAGCCTTGGTACTTGAAATATTTATACATTATGGCTAAAAGAAATAGTTGGGGTTTTTTTTGTTTTCTCCAGCACGATGAGATGTTTGTCCAGAATGTAAATAATTTTTAAGGCAAGATTCATATGTGCACACACAAAACTTGTATGCAAATGTGCTTCATGCTGCAAGCTGTTTTATTAATTCTTGAGCTCCACTTGAAGGCTGGGGTTTGCAGGGAACTTCATGAATGAAGAGCAACAGATGGGAAAGAGGAAAGACTGGGGTATGTAGAGAAAAGAGCCTCTAAAATGCAGTTAATCTGTTTTTTCTGGAGATAGACAGAACGGTAAAAATCACTTAAGGAAACAAGGCACACATATAATCCAAGCACTCGTTAGAACACAGCCCTGATCAAATTTTAAATGCTTCATTTTGAATTCAGGAGTTGGAGGAGGAGTGATAAATGACATTAAAGTGAAAACTCAGGGCATTGGAGTGTGCAGGTAAAGGCCCAGTGACCTTCAATTCCCTACCAGTGGCTCAGAGACCAAATGTGACAGCACAAAAGAGATGTGGAGAGCCACAGCTTGTGTATGGGACAGATAAGGAAAAATTGTTCTGTAAGAGGAACTAAACACCTCCAGAGGTAACAGCCCCCCCTTATTCACCAGAGCAATGTCAAACCACAGAGTTGTTCAGATGGGAAAAGGGGAACCAGGAGCACAGATCCTGCTGACCCCAGTGCGTGCCTTGAATCAAAACCACACAGGATGGGGACAGAGAAGCCACCTGAACATTTTAGCAGATCTTAGAGGTCTTAGAGCATCTTTCATCATTTAGCCTGCTGCTCAGCTATCTCAAGCTCTTCATTAATCAAAGCTCAAAACGCATTACCGATTTCTAAAGACTTTTTTTTTTTTTAATTTTTTTTTAAGGCAAACCATTTAAACAGAGCTTGAAGCAACCTAATGTCAAGCTCTTGGCTGCTGCCTCCCCCAGTTTTGCCACTGCTGTGATGAGCCCTTGGGGGTTGTCACCTGTCTGAGAGTTCTAGGAGGAGCAGGGTGGAACCCTCAGGCCAGCAGCACACGTGAGCTGTTCCTGGTGCCAACCTGAACCCATCTCCGTTTGTCTTCCGAGTCATAACTCCTCCTCCACACCCCCTCGGAGACTCACAGAGCTGTGCACCCAGCAGCTTTCAAAGCTTTGCCTGCCCCAGGAACCACAAACACGTGCTTCCAGAAGCAGCAGGTTTTCACAGGCTCCAAGGCTTCTCGTTGCGCGCGGTGCCACAAAAGAATTATGGTAATTCTGAGCACTGAACCATTTAAATTCTGTTTTAATTGATTCCCGGCTACCTCACAACTCCAGCATATTGTTAAATCAGTGGTGGGTAAAAGTAGCAGGAGGTAACATCTTCTGCGTTGCTGCAGGGAGAGCACATCTAAAACAAGGCAGTAAATCCTGGATGCCTCATTGCCAGAGAGATGCAGACGAATTGGAAGAAATTCATAAGAAGAGTCATAAAAATGATTAAAGGTCAGAAGAGACCGAGTTATGAGTGAAGATTAAAGGAACTTAATATGCATCGCTTGGCTAAATGACGACTAAAAGGGGAATGATACCCTTCAACAAGTACTTGGAGGGCACAGAGATCACCGATGAAAGGGAACTCCTTAGGGTGCTGAAGGACACAGCTCAGGATGAAACGATGGCATCAGGCAAAAGGCACCTGGCTCTCGGCTTCCATCATTAAAATCTAACAGACCATTTGTGAGAAGCCAAATCCTGCCACCTTTACCTAATCAAGTTTCAGCATTCATTTTTGGCCTGTTCGGGGGACAAAGGCATTGTCTGCAATTAAAAGCTGGGCATGAATTCCCAGAGGCATTCCAGGGATGTGCATGCCAAGAAGAATCATTCCCAACCCAAGTTGGGAAAACAGCAAAAAAGGCATTCAGAGTATCTGAAGGTTGATATACCCTTTACTCAGAGCTGAAGGATGTACGAGATATGAAATTAGTGATGTGAATGTGCCTGTTGCCAGGATACCAGGGGCAAAATGGGAGTAATAATGCATTTCTTTAAAATATACACATTCCATTAATTCCGGTGAGAATTACACCAATATTTTAATGGGAGAACAGACAACTAAGAATAGCAAATCCTCCTGCAATTTTCTCACAGCACCAACTCCCAGCCTCGGAGTTGGGAGAAGAGCTGAAATGATCTCTGGGGGTGCTGGAGGGCTGTGGTTGCACATCCTAAGCCCAGCCTGTGTCAGACAGCGGCCGTGCATCCAGCGGGATGGGAAATCCGCCTGGTATTGGGCTGAGCTGCGGCTCTGCTCGGCGGAGCGGCTCAGCGCTGAGTCCTAAAGCTGCTAAGCACAGCACCCGTATCACCTGGTGGTTTTCCGGGCTCACCGCACGGAAACTCCCGGCTGGATTCACAGGTCCCCACCCAGGAAGTTACTCGCTCCCAGCTCCACCACCCCTCTGCTTTCCCTGAAAAAGGGGAGCCCCGAACGTGCTCCCTTGGGGAACGTGGCAGCTCCCTTTGCTCCTGGCAGCTCCCTTTGCTCCTGGCAGCTCGTGGCACAAGGGGGACAGAGAAGTTTTGGGGAAGTTTTGGTCTTTTCCTGTCACTGCCCACGTCCGTTTCTGGTGGAATTAAGGATTTGACGTAAGGATATTACTTTGTGCTGGCACCCTGCAGCAGCATCCCTTGAGAAGGGATTTGGGAAGCACTGCCCGGTGCTGGAGGTCGTGAGAAAAGGGCTCCCTAAAAGCAGCAGGAGTGGGAAGGAAAATCCTCCTCGGTCCTTGCGGGCAATGAACTCCTTCCTCTGCTTTATGAGTTTGGGAGAGGGGAAGCACAAAGCAGAAACATCTGCATTTCTAAGCCCTCTCTGTGAGAATAACCCAGAGATGCTGATGCTGGAATAGGCACGTGGAGGAAAAGCAGCCCGTGTCCCGGGATTAGCATCCCATTACAGCGGTGCTCTGAGGACACAATCTGATTTATTTATCCCAGAGTTAAATCTGCCTGTAAATGCACAGCTCTGCTGCTGGCAAACCCAGCCACTGGACCTGTCCACCAGATTTCTGCCCCAAACACAGCCAGCAGCACGGAGAAAGGACTCACATGGTTAAAAAAATCACCTGTTAAATTCACACGTTTGCACTACTAATTGTGTGCCTGTTTTTCAACACTGCTAAAGGACTCTCCTATCTTTTTCACCACATAAGCCTGCTCAGAGCTAAGAAATATGTACAAACTTGTTTTAAAAGTGGGATGATTCTTCGTGTGTTGCAGAGTAAGCATGGCAACCAGCAGAAATCAGATTTACAGAGGTGGAGGTCAGGACCTTTCTTTTTATGAAAACCAATCTAGTCAGAGACAGCTCTACTATAATTTCTATACTGAAACTTCTTCATTTCCTCCCTCTTTGAATCATGAGCATTAAAGGTCAGTCTTAGCTTTTAGATTTTTAGGCTGTTTATTCTGATTTTTCTTCCTCTGGCAATCATTACAAGAGCGTGTAGTGACAGGACAAAGAGGAATGGCTTCAAACTGACAGAGGGCAGGGTTAGATGGGATATTAGAAAAAAATTCTTCCCTGTGGGGGTGGGGAGGCCCTGGCACAGGCTGCCCAGAGAAGCTGTGGCTGCCTCTGGATCTCTGGAAGTGTCCAAGGCCAGGTTGGACGGGGCTTGGAGTAGTCTGGGATAGTGGAAGGTGTCCCTGCCCATGGCAAGGGTGGAACTGGGTGGGCTTTAATGTCCCTTCCAACCCAAACCACTCTGGGATTCCATGATTTTTCCTGGTAACACAGTTCCTGGAGAGGGATTTATTACGCCATTAAAGTTTGTATTTTCATCCCCAGGTAACACTGAAGACAGTCTGTGAGTGTCTGTGAGATGGGCGGACACAGCCTTTATGGAGTGCCTGGAAGTTTGAGCTACCACGTGTGGAAAACACCACCAAGAGTTCTACTCCAGCTGCTGCTTGCTGAGGAATAATGTAAACAGAGACTTCTCCAGGGAACGGAGATCTTGTTTTCATGACAGCGTCTTTGATTTTTTGTTATTTAAAAGTACAGAAAAAGGAAGGGAGTGTAATTACACAGAAATCTGGCTAAGGATAATTGCTATTCAGAGCATCCCACGAGGCCGAAAAAGGCCTTGGAGGGCAGCATATTAACTCAGAACAGAAACACTGACTATGTGTGAGTATTTTATAAATCACAGGTTTCACCTCATCAGGGTCTTTATTCTGGGCATTTTTTTTACCTGAAAACGAGGTGAGAATCAGATGTGATCTGAACAGAGATGCATATGTGGTGCTGTCGGAAATGTGTGCATGTGTGGCTTTTAAAATCTTTTAAAAATTTTTATTTGGTCTTACAGGTGCACAGTCACTCGCTTGAAATCTTTAATCTGTTTGGCTCCCAACCAGAGCTGTGTAATTTGTAAAGTTCTGCTTTGCATTTTACTATTAAGGTGCATATGGTTTCACTGCAAAACAGATTCCCACAGAGCTGTGTGAGTTTTAGATGCTCCTGAAAGTTAAAACCAAAGATGGGCTTGATCACGAAAGGAAGTACTAAAATAGAGAATTCACTGTTCTTTCATGTTCAGCTCATGCTTCATCGCTTCAAACTCTTAGAAATAATATTGCTGAGTATTAAACACATGGATTTCAGCTTAACAGTGTAAGGAGGGAAATATGAAGAGTTTTCTTTTTGATATCATTGGCTTTGCAAGTGTTGCATTAAACCTTTGAGGGAAATGGCGTGTGCTGCATCTCGGAAGGGATGTGTGTGTATCACAGACTTTATAGCCAGACTATGCATTTAAACATATATTTATCATCACAGAATCATAGAACAGTTTGGGTTGGGAGGGACCTTAAAGAACATCTTGTTGCAACCCTCCTGCCATGGGCAGGGACACCTTCCACTATCCCAGGCTACTCCAAGCCCCGTCCAACCTGGCCTTGGACACTTCCAGAGATCCAGAGGCAGCCACAGCTTCTCTGGGCAGCCTGTGCCAGGGCCTCCCGACCCTCACAGGGGAGAATTTCTTCCTAAAATTTAATCTCAACTTGCCCTCTGTCAGTTGAACAGTTTTTATGTATATTCAGTTTACATATATATATATATATATATTATATATGTATTTGTTCTGGTAGGATCTCTTGTTTGAGAATGGACCTTGCATTCACTGAGTAGAAGATTTTGGCTTCTCAGCCACGTTTGTGCTGTTGCCATTCCAAGCCCGGAGCAGGGCAGTGGATGCTGCCTGCAGCCCGCCAGGTGTGCAGCAGGGAAGGTCGGACTCGCTCCAGCCTCGGAGCCTCGGCAGATCCGAGCCTGAGTCTCCTCGGGCTGACCTCTGCCTGCGCACCCGGGTTGGGGATGCCGGTGCCACCCACACACCGCTCGCTCGGGACAGCCCGAATTCCTGTCGGGGGGCTCAGGAGGGGCCCATCTCCTTCCCGATGCTCTCGATCTATCCCCCGGCGCTGCCGCTGGCGGTTCTTGGGGCCCGCGATGCCCGGGGATGCCCGGGGGATGCCCCGCATCCCGCCCCGCCCGCCCCCGGGGGTTCCGCGGCGCATCCCCCGCAGCGGGACCGCTCCGCTCGCACCCCATCCCTGCACCCCCATCCCCGGGGGGACCCCCGGCCCCGGGGAGCCGCGGGGCAGAGCCGAGCGGCAGCACTCCGCCTCCCGGGCTGCGCAGCGCGGCCGGGGAGCGGCGGGGCTGCTCCCTCCCTCCCCCTTCCTCCTCCTCCTCCTCTCCTCCTCCTCCTCGTCCTCCGCCCCCCTCCCGCAGGGCAGAGCCGGCGGAGGCGGCGGGCGCGGGGCAGAGCCGAGCCGAGCCGGCGGAGGTAGGAGCACGGGGATGGGATGAGATGGGATGGAATGGAATGGAATGGAATGGAATGGAATGGAATGGAATGGAATGGAATGGAATGGAATGGAATGGGATGGGATGAGATGAGATGGAATGGGATGGGCGCTGCGGGAAGGCGGGGGGTCCCCAGGCCGCGGCTGCCCAAGTTTGGAGGCGGCGGGACTTTGCGGGAAGTTGGGCAGCAGCAGCCCCGGGGGCAGCGCTGGGCACGGCTCGGCTCGGGGGGCGCGGGGCTCCAGCCGGGGGACACAGGACTGTCCCCGCTCCCCGGCGGGCTGGGGCTCCCCGAGCGCTCCCCGGGCGCAGCATCCCCAGAGCCGCGGCGGGGAGAACGCGCCCGGAGCGGGTCCGTGCTCCGGGGGACCCCGCGGGGACTGAGGTAGCGCAGATGCTGTCACTGCCCGCCCTGGGCAGGTCCCCGCGGCCGCGGAATGCGCTGGGCTCGGGGGTTTGGGAGAGCAGCCACTTGTAAAGGGGCTTTCCTGAAAGAGCCGTTCAATCCCGGCAGCGCATCCCACCTAGGATCGAGCCGGGCATGGATGTTGCCATTCACTGTGAATATTTTTGGGTGAAGAGGGGTATTTCTTAAATGCAAGCTGCTGGCTGTTAAAAATAGCTTCACAGCTGCTGAGAATGCAGGCAAGGTTCAGTGACGGGTTATTATGGTCAGAGTCTGTTAAGCAACAATTCACCAGCTGAACTTCGGCGGTCTCGTATGTGGGCTTCTCTTTTTCTTCTCTCTCTCTTTTTTTTTCATTTTCCTCTGCTGCTTCATTGTAATACTACAGCCGTACTCTGCAGTGATCTGAGTGCCCTAGGCACAGAGGTTTGTAGGTTAATAGGATATCTGAGAGTATTGCTCGGATGGTGCATCTAAACACCTACCAAACTCTCAGATTTGGAATTTTTTTTAAAAATTAATTTTATCTATTGTATCATTCTATGGCCTGAAGTTCCCTTCACATTGACTTCCTTGCATATGACATCAGAATGGTTTCACTTCTTGAATTGTTAGCCAGACCAAAAACCCATCATCATCATCATGATGTCCTGTAGAACAAACACGTTCTTTTGTCTTTTGAGACCAAAAAAAAAAGAGCGGAGTGGCCAGCTGAGCACATCACAGATTAAATCTCAAAGTTTGCTGGAACTGTTCACGAAAAGTAAATATTTTTAAGGTTTAACTGAAAATCGTATGTGCTCGTTTGGATAAACAAACACCTGATTGAACAGCACTGCACTTGATACTGACGGGGGACTGCTCAATCTCTGGCAAAGAGGGAAATTTCCATCAATAAAAAGTCCCCAAATGTACATGAACTACATATATATATTTATATCCGTGCTATTTATATACATGTATATGTTTTATATACACACACACACATACACTCACTCATAAAAAATAAATCTCACTTAAAACCAGCAAACACTAACGGAGTAGCTGCCTTGAAGCCTCTTTTTGTTAGTGATTAAAATGTTGTCACACGTCTCGTGCCCTGAGAGCTTCTCTGCTGCTGCTGCTGCTGCTGGTGCCATTTCACTCTTGGGCATTGAGTCAAAGGATTCATCTGGCTCTTCACATGCCAAAAGAAAGAAAATCAATTTGAATGCAGAAAGGAGGAAACTACTTGTATGAAGATTTAGTAGTGAAACTACCTTCTTTCTTTCCTTTTTTTTTTTTTTTTTTAATAGCACTTAGATCCTGTGTCTGTGAGTGCAGCCACCGTGCAGTTCTGAAATCAATAAGAAAATAGTTTTGTTGTTCAGATTTTGCCATAAGAGGGCTAATCTCAAATTCAGAGTGTTTTATTTGGTGGTTTGTAACAGCAGCACAATGAAACAGTGGAGATTTACGTTGCAAAACACTTAATTCCACTAATGCAGTGGAAGGCAGTAATGGTTTTTATCTTCATTGCTAAACTAAAAGCAGGTATCTGGAAATCATATAAATGAGAAGGGTGAAGCAGACTCTCACATTTGAATTACTTCATGTGGTTGAAGGGGAAGGATGAAGGTATGTAATCCACTAGCAGCATTAACAAGGACAGGATTATGTAGGCATAATCACAGAGATGCAAATAAGGCACTGCTTATGTTATATTTTAACATTATTTTAAGCAACCTGTGGCAGGAGCTCTGTGAGAGCGGGGAGTTTCAGTGGTCAAAGCTTTTGTTGGCAGCCCAGGTGATTTCAGTGTTACTGAACATGTTTTTAAAGATGTGGCCTGGTACTAAAGCACCTCTCAGAGCATTGGTTTATATTTAAGATCAAATGGTTTGGGGGATGGCAGCGAACTCTGCCAAAGTTGATGAGTTATTACTGGCCAATAAGGATTTCTTATGGAACTCCTCTGCTGACTTGAAAGGGAATCATTCCTGTTATAAACTACTTTTCCTACACTGAGTGCTTCTTTATATGTCCACGGAGCAACATCTCACGGAGCTGTAACTCAGCATTGTGTCACCACTGGGTGCTGATACACCTTCTCCAGAGGTGAGCTGGCAGCAGAGGGCTGATCTCACCTGAATGACACGTGGATTTAGGAACTTGGAACGCCCAGCTGTGCTTCTCTTGCAGTGCAGATGCATCACTGAGGTGAAGGAAAGCCCTGACACAAACAGATACCGATGTACTCCCTCTCCCTCCTAATTGCTCCTACAGTTAATGTCTATCCCACAGTCATAAACTCCAAGGAAATGTGCTCTTAAATCATTCAGTGCTACTCTGGGTACTTGCCCGATGTGGAACACTGTTTCTAACATCTCAGAGGGTTTGCAGAAGCTCTACCCTGGTTTGAACCAGGCTCCTTAATTGCTGTCTTCAGACTTCCATTTTCCCCTTTAAGCCTATTTTCCTCCACACCTCACACAGGGAGGGGTAATTCTGAATTCCCACCATGCTCCTTGGCTGGAGTTATGTTGCTCAGCTGGAAGAATCCAAAGTGCTGTGGAAAAACATGGTAGATTTCCAATAAGAGAGCATTTTTTTCTCCTCTTTCCCCCACAAATTAGTATTTCTTATTTATTTATGCTTTTTAGTGAAGTGCCCTGTTTTTCTTGCTGACCAAGTGTGGTGTCAGATCTGGAGTTTAAACACAGCTGCTCAGGGGAAGGGATCTGTAAGCTCCTGCAAGTTCTTATCTCGAATTGCACCCATCTCTCCACTAACACTGCAATTTCACTAAAATGAACTAATGATCTGTAGCTTTGCTGACCCATTCTTTCAAAAATTCATGTGGCTGCCGCGTACCTGATGGAAAACATGTTGTGTTTGTCCCCACGGCCTGTTGGGTTGTATTTCCTGGGCTCAAAGACACGATTACAATTCTGTGCTGGTGCCTGGGTTGGGTTTTTACAGACGAGGGAGACAGGGAAGCTCCTGAGGAGGTGGAGAGCCTTGCAATGGGAGCACTGTAATCCTTTGATTACACAGCTGTGCCTGACATGCCACTAAACAGCACTTCAGGGGCGAGCAGTTAATGTAGCTTTTCCGTGGAATATTTATTAATTTATGTTACACCTGGTTTCCAGCAGCTGTTGAACGTGGCTTGTGAGCTGTAGTTTTAAGGAGCCTCCTCTGAGGGAAGGTAAGCAGGTGATGCCTTGCAAGAAGAAACAGAAGGAAAGATGTTGTCCTGATGGGCACTGCTGGCTGATGGCAGTCACAAGGCGGCTGTGGTGGGGATGAGAGACCTGAGGAGGTGGTGAATGTGAGCAGGAATGAGGGACCCATGGCACACCCTGTCCTGCTGCCTCTGTCCCCTCTGGTGGCAGCACACCAGAGGTCACAAGACAGAATCTCAGACTGGTTTGTGTGGGAAGGGAACTTTAAGCTCATCCTGTTCCACCCCCTGCCATGGCAGGGACCCCTTCCGCTGTCCCAGGCTGCTCCAAGCCCTGTCCAACCTGGCCTTGGACACTTCCAGGGATCCAGAGGCAGCCACAGCTTCTCTGGGCACCCTGTGCCAGGGCCTCTCCACCCTCACAGGGAAGAATTTCTTCCCAATATCCCATCCAGCCCTGCCCTCTGGCAGTGGGAAGCCACTGTCCTGTCTTTATCCTGTCTTGTCTTTGTCCTGTCACTCCATCCCTTGTCCCAAGTCCCTCTCCAGCTCTCCTGGAGCCCCTTTAGGCTCTGGAAGGGGCTCTAAGTTCTCCCTGGAACCTTCTCTTCTCCAGGTGAACACCCCCAGCTCTCCCAGCCTTTCCTCACAGGGTTGATGCTCCAGCCCTCTGATCGCTCTGGCCTGGAGCCCCTCTCCTGCATGAACCCTCCAACCCCAACCTATTGCCCTGCCTCTTCTCATTCCCAGATCCATCTTCCTCAAACTCCCACAAGAGCTTGAGCTGCCTGGAACACTTGTTTCCCAAATCTCAGCAGCTGGCTGCTGCTTTCCTTCTGATTTTGCCAGAAGTGAGGTAGCCCACGTAAGCTCCAGACACATTTTTGGAGCTCCTGGTGGTGTGAGCCTTCCCCTGTTGGTTTGCTGACAGCAGCCACAGCCCCTGCAGCGTTGGGGATGGTGGAGGGCACGTGGCTGCCTCCTGTGCCGTGGGTTTCCTTGGAAATGAACCCAGTCCTGTGGAGAAATGGTGGGATGGAGCGGCAGGGAAGCAACACGGGCTTTTATTTGTTTATACACCAAGCAGTACAAAGTACACACTTGATATTCTAAAACTTACTATGCCATCGCTACTCACCAAATAAGCACAGCATTTTATAAATAAACGGGGTTTTATGCCAAATCTCTATCTAAGGTGGGTCGTTCCTCACTGTAAAAGGTGCAGATCTGTACCTAAATAGCAAAATACTCAAACTGACATTTTCCATTTGCTTCACGCCTTCCAGCAGGAAAAAATAAGTTTCACGAGGAGATATTTTTTTTTCCTGTAGAAAAAAACCTTGATTTTCAGTGTGGGTGAATGTACCCTGCTATCTCACCATAAAATTAGAAAAAGTGATGAGAGTGAAAGAGGTTTTTGTATTATTATATTGTATTTTGGTTTAGCATTTATTGGTGTTTGGCTTAAATATGACAAGTTTAAGTTAGACTGGTAACTTCTCAGGATTGCATGGAATAGAGGGAAGGTCATTCCTTTCAAATAAGTCAGTGAGTTCCAGGTGAGTTTGAGCTGGGAAGAACTCTGAGGTCAGACAAGAGTGAAGATAAAACATGAAGTTCAAAGTCATACCGAGGAAACAAGATAAGACTGCTTTGAAAAATGAAAACCCCTGCAAGGTACAAAGCCAAAAAAATAAAGATTTGTGTGCAGCATGTGTACTTAGGAGATGGAAGAAACCTGGTAGTGTTGAAAGAGTGCTCTGAGGGTGGGCAGCACATGGATGTGAGTTTGTAATATTGGATGGTTTGCCCAGTTTCAGGTCTTGGAGCAGTGTGGAGAAAAAACACTTAATTAAAGTGCTTTAGAACTGGCGCCAAATGAGTAGGGAGATACCAACAAATAGGAGAGACCTCAGGAAAAAAGGAGCAGAAATCGGGATTCTGGAAGGTTTTGCCCATAATTTGGAGGAAATGTAAGAGCCCAGTGTTAACCTTGCTGTGCCTAAACTGGGATAGGATGGTCGGAGTGCCCGAATTTATTAATCCAGAGAAGAAGGACTCTCTGACTGGTGCAGCCAGAAGGTTTGTCTGTGTGAAGCTAGAAAGAGGAGGAAATGGAGAAGGATGGTTTAATAGTTTATTAGGAGAACATAATGAGATGGGTTTGCCTGCAGGCCCAGCTCCTCACAGGGGAGCTTCATCTCCTGAAAATTCTTTAGCAGCTCTTAAAACCAACACTTCCTTGTGAGCCCATCAAGTACCTTATCTAATATTCCTTCCCAGCCTCTTTGATTTTGGCTACTTTTTAGTTGTAATTTGTCTTTTTGCTTAGCTCTGTAGATATTAGATGATGTTAAACAGATATTGGTAATGTTAAATAAATTAAATGGATAACGAACCTCAAGTTTTCAAGTTCATCATTTCGCAGATGTATTTCACTGTGTTAGGCTGCTGATTGGGCTCCTGCTCTTGCCTTCCACCCCTTCTTAGTGCATTTTTAGGGCTGCTGCTGTGCAGCTCATCCTTCTGGTTGCTGAAGCGTGAGGACATTTCCTGGGGCCACTTCTGGAAAGGATTTTGGGTGCTGCTGTTGCAGTGGAAGAGGAGCAGGTTTTGAAGGTGTCCATCGGGTCTTGAGCCCTTGCCCAGCTGATTCCAGGGAGGGAGTACTGGTTCATGCCGCTGTAAGATCCACACCTTCAGGACCAGGGATCCTCTGCCTGCTTTGTGTCTCCCCGGAGCTCCGGGCTGGGATAACACTGTGACATCTGGGTTGTAACTGCATCTATTGCAAGCGATAAAAATTCAGATAAAACCCCTGCTGTGCATTAAAGACTGCCAATAGAAACTGCAGCGCGAGATGCAGTGATGGGCTCTTAATTTAAAAAGACAAAACCGTGTTCCTGAGCACTCCAGCACTGAGTACTACGGCTTTATGCCCTGAGCAACTCATCGGAGCCGTTCGTAAAGTAAATAATTTAGATGAAAAGTTTCATCAATTATAGAGCTCTGAAAACAGTTTCTTGGCTTGAGGATTAACTTGCCTGAGGATCAGATAAGGATAAATCAGAATGAAACCACTATTGCACTTGACATTTAGTATTGAAATTACTTTGTAAAGCTATTTATACCATCTTTAAAACAGTTCCAGCAAGAAATGAGATGTGAGAGGTGAGCGGAAGGGAAGAGCGGAATCTAAGCTCATCCTCTCGCTGAGGAAAGAGGAAATAATAATAATTTGTCTGACATCAGGTGATTTTAAATAGTGAAGTTTTTTAACCCTTCAGAGAAGGTTTTTGAGCATTGCTGAGGAGATCAGGAAAATGAAAAATACGCAGCAGAGTAAATGCAATCTAGATTGGTATCTGTGGAAATCCCACGTGGGTTTATCTCTCATTAGGCTAGATCAGGAGTAATTCACCTTTTGGGTTTCACTGGTGTGAGGGGGACCAGAATCTTGTGGGAGTGGGAACAGTTTTCCAGTTGTTTGGAGGAATTCGGAGCACACCTCTGCTCACCAAGGTGTGTGGCAAGGCTGGAAGAGCTGGGTAACCCTCCAGAGCCTGTCAGGGAGCAGCTTCTACTGGAGTCAATAACCCTCTCAGATGGGTTCCACTCACCTGCTGCTCATTTCTGCTACAGCTGTAAAAATTGAGCATTCTGGTGGTTTGGTATCAGAGTTGGAATGTTGCAATAACTCATTTTGGTGTAATACAGGGGAATGCATAAAAAGCCTCTGCTGAGTTTTGGTAGTGTTTTCCTGTAATGATACCCATTAAGTGGGTGTATTCATCCCTCCAGTTTTCCATTTTGTTTTTGTCTTGCTGTGCTGGTACATTGCATAATAAATGAAAAAAAAAAAAAAAAAAAAACCCCAAAAATGTGCCCGCAAAATAAAAAAAAAAAAAAAAAAAAGCCCTAAAAATGTGCCCTGAAAATACAGATAAACTTGTAAATACCAACAGTATTTTTTTTGGACCATTACAATTCCTACAATCTTAAGCTTTCCAAAACTGCAAAATGAACAGGCACTTTATGACAATTAATGTTTATGCATTAGAAACATGCCTGTTACTGAAACAAGACTATCCCATCCATCACCACTAAGCATTTTACACTGCAGAACTTTAATACCCTCCTTTCTGTATTTTGAAAGATAGCAAATAATTCTGAAATAGCAAATAACATTAAGTTGCATTTAACAAAAAACTCGGAAGGTTTCAAATGAGATAATATAAATTCTGTGCTCATTCCAAACAGCAATTCTCTGGATGAACCTCTGGCTTCATTAAAGTCAATGAAATGTCTTCCTGCTGACTTCAGCATTCGAGGATTTCAAAAAAATAAATTGAAATGGGACCTTTAAAAGTTTTCTTTTTGATGAGTGGCTGGAGCTAAAGCCATTCAGCTGTGCTTTTCTGTGCATGTGTTATTTAGCTCAGCCAGAAGGTCTTAAGGTGAAGATAATGTCTGGTGGGGATGCAGGAATATGAGCAGGAAATAATATTTCTCTTTGAAATAATCCATCAGTAGCTGTGCTGTCCCAGAGGTCCCTTTTTATGGAGATCCTGCAGATGTGGAGCCCCCTTGCAGTGCTGAGGGAAGCCAACCGTGCAGGTGGACATTCCTCTTAGGGACATTTAGGTCTTAAAAGTGATGGAAAAGCCCCAAAGCCCAACTCTTTATTTAAAAGTATTGCGCTGCTGCAGGGTGCAAGTGCAGCATTCAGACATGGTTTTGGGGACATTTTTAGCTTTGTCCTTTTGGCATCAGGCCTTTCCATGCGGCAGTTGAATAGGAGGAAGGAATTAATTTGATTTAGCCATGTCAAGCTGAAAATGAAGTTCCTCCTTGCACATCCTTCGAGGAACCCTCAACGGTCTGGATTTAGCCGCCATCCGCTCCATTTTTTGCTGGGATATTTTTGAACTTCCTCTGCTGATAAATATTTAGAGTCTGTTTATCTTTCATCTCATTTCTCTTACACAGCGCTTACGGATTTTTCCCCCCATAAATACTTATTACTGCAGAAATTGGTGTTGCAAGCCTTGATACTGCAGCACCAGCAATTTTGTAATTTTAATTGAGGCTGGCTGACAGTACTTCTATTAATTATCCAGGAGAGGCTTATGGCTTTCTGAAAGAGAAATGTATTTCTGGCTGGAGGAGTTCGAAGGGGAGCTGTAATTGCTTTATGTCTGGAGTGCAGGTTTAGGTGCAGGAGGCTCGGCTGGATTAGATGTGGCCATTGCTGAGGATCAATAAAGCACGAAAAGGGGGAAAGCTGTTTCAGATTTGTCAAAGTTTTAGCCACCAGGATGCTGTTAAGCTCAGAGTGAAAAATGCAGCTGTTTCTTTTGGGTTTAATTAAAATCCAATGAAAGACAACTCAGAGAGACCTGAGTTGATATTAATTACTTTGAGCATGTGAATAATTGGAACAGGTGAAGGATTTCCTTCACCAGATTCTGCACAGCCTTTTCTTACAGCCTGGCTCCATGTGATTCTCACTGGTGCTGCCCAGCTAAATCTTAGTGCTCTTTTTCTACGCCTTCCAAATTCCTTTGTGGAGTTGTGTTTTTCCTGATATGAATATGACAATCCCACTTTAATTGGATAACAGCAGTTGCCACCCTGCAAGAGGGACTGTGATGCCCAGGGGCCTCAGAAGTATCTGTGTGAAAATAAATAAATAAAACATCTAAAAAGCTTTGCTAAGAAGCAGTAAATTTAAAAATTGATCTGGTTAACAGCATTGAAATGAGGTGCCTTATTCTATTACAGCATAAAGCCACCAGATGTCACTTACTTTGTGCACCACTGTTCTGGGGAGAAGCATGCCCTTGGCATGGAAAAGATTAAAAAAGAAAAAAGGGCAACTTGCTACAAGTGGCTTTGTTTCTGTTTGTGTTCCTAACTGGCAACTGTCCTCCTCGATAAATATTTTCATCTTAAATAGATCATATAAACTCATTTCTCACAGATCAGACAGATTTGCATTTTTTATGAGCCTTAAATGTCAGCAGTGCCATTTTGAGATTCAGTCTTTAAGGAAATAATTAATAGGCTTCCTCCATTTTCAGAAGGAGGAGAGTACATTTTACGGAAAGGGCGGTTTTATTGTTATGAACTGTTTTGTCATTAAAGACACTTCAGCCAATGGCTCCCACAGATATTCATCTTCAGCCAAGTTAAAGGCAGTGAGAGGAGTTTTAAAGTCATACTTGGAAGTACTTGTGGAGAGGGAAAGGAGTACTTCTGAAATCAGAGAGCTGCTTCTGGAGTGGTGCAGCTCATCCTGAGGGTTTAAAGGATTCGAGAAGTGGAGCAAAGGTAGCTGGGGATGTGTCTCTAAAGGGGAAAAGCAACGCTCAGTACCCAGTACAAAGCTGGATTTCCCAATTTGGGTGGGCGTGGAAAGTGTCAGGGAGCAGGAGGAGGTGACAATTCCTCACCAGTGAGAGTGAACAAAGGGCTGCTCGTCCTCGGTGTGTCCTGCTGTTCCACTGAGGGTTTTCCCTCTCATTACCAGAGGTGCCCAATTGAGAGCTGCAGACCCTCTTCCCTCTCTGTGGTAACATAACCCTCCTGCTCTTTTAGTTTTTGGCCTGTACTCAAAGGCAGCACCATTAAAAAGGGAAATTTAATTTTCTGGACTTGAAGCAGAAAGACTGAAAATTGAGTAATTCCCTGAAGGGTAATGATTAGTGATTTTTTTTTTTTCCCCCAGTGGTAGTACTGTAGTTTGTTTCTACGTCTTAAATGTGTCTTCTCCCTCAGATTTCAGCTTGGGATGGAGTCATACTCACTCTGTGGATCTCATGCAGGTTGGAGGATGTAAATCCACAGCTCTGACTGAATGATGTGAGAGTTGCCCTCTCTCCAAATAATTTTCCATTTCAGTCCTCAGGAGCAGCTGTGCTGAAAGCCTACCTGCCTTCATTTTTCATCTGAGGTGAAAAATGTGCTCTAGCATGGCATTCTCTAGCTGGAGGCATAGTACATGACAAGCTTTCCCCTCCCTTTTTCTTCTGTGCTTGAGCAAAAATAGAGGTGAGCAAAACACTCCTGGACTAATAGAAACAGTGTTGGCTTCTAAATGCAGCAAATTAGTGTTTTAGCACCTCGTATGAAACCGATTATATTAATGAGGGCTCCAGTTCTTAACTGGGAGTTGTTTATGACAGGGAGGGTTTCATTTCCTACGGCAGGTCTTGCACCATTGCTCCTGAAAGTGCCGTCTGCCAGCTTTGGCCCCAAAAAGTGCTCCCTGCCACTGTTGTGTAGGGAGATTCTGGCACAACTCTGGGATGGGGAGCATGACAGCAGCCTGGGAAGCTGAGAAAATTCACTTTCTCTGTCTGTTGAGCTTATGAAAGGCTGAAATTCATTCTGTTTAATATGGTTACTGGGAGAAAGTCAGTCAGTGCTGTCTGCCTTAGATGGTTTATTTAGAAATTGGATTGCTGGTGGCATTCTATCTTGTGTAACACATATCTGAATTTCATTCAAAATCCCTCAATTCCTGTGTAATGGCATTCTGGACGATGAGTTAGGAGATCTAGATTTCCCTTGGACTTCTACCATTTTATTCCATCTGATATTGCAGCTGACTCACGTCAGAACTCTGTCAGTTTGTCACCCAGAAATGGAGAAGCGCCTTTGAAAAGCACTCTGAGATCTCATGCTGGGAGTTACACACCCTTTATGGACCATAACTAAACCCCAAGATACCTCTGAGTGCACTCTGGCCTGAGGCTCCTGGGTATGGCATGAGTGGCTACAACTGCATTTTCTCATCGAGTTGGTTTTCACCTTGGGCAGAAGCTTCTATGTTAAAAAATTGATGAAATAATGCAAATGTTGTATTTAAATGTTCATGTTTGGATAAAACCTTTCGTCTGTTCCAGATAAGTTTTATTTGCCCTATACAAGTAACCTATAGGGGGAAAAGTAAGAATAGGAACAAATGCAAGTTTTCATATGCAAAGGGAGGAAACCCATGGAGTTGTAAGGTTTCATTCTGATTTGTTATTCTTCTCAAAGTGTAATTTATGCCACTGAGCCATACAATAAAGAAACTGAGGTGTGTTATCAGCATATAATTTATTTTTTCACTTAATGAGGAGAACTGTGAAATTTTTTGAGTTTATAGATTATTCTGAACTTCTGCAGTCACTTACTTTGATTATAAATGGTTTGGATGCTGAAGGCATTTTCCAGGATTTAAACATGCAGGAAAAACTGTAAATTAAATCAAATTATCAGTGGTGAGACTTAATAATATTTCTCTCCTGCACCTAGGATGGTCTAGAATGTCTAATTTTCCATATCCTGGTGAAGTAACTGCTGTAAAAGGAGCAGGACTTGTTTATTCATCTGGAAAAATTGAAGAGTTATAGAATGGTTTGGGTTGGAAGGGACCTTAAAGATCATCTCATTCCAGCCCCTGCCACAGGCAGGGACACCTTCCACTACCCCAGGTTGCTCCAAGCCTCATCCAAACTTTCATTTTTTGTCCAGGAGGGCCAGAGAACCCATCCCTGGGTGCCTTCCCTTGTGGACTCTGGTCTGAAGCTCTGCAGACCGGGAGCTGCTCTCCTGAAGCACAGAGGAGATGCTCCAGGGGATCACCACACTCGAGATCCCAACTCCCCCGTGACAGCAGGAGCAGAGAGACGAGCTCATGGAACAATTATTTTGCCAAAGCATGGAGGTTTTCATGGCAGGAGCACCACAGCGGTTCATGATGCAAAAACTCAACCAAAACAACCAATTTTGGCTGGCAGCCTCCTGGCCCAGACTCCTGAGGGCTCTCCCACCTGGGTGACAGTGCTGAAGTGGTGATCGTGGTGTAGCGCTGAAGGTGGCAGCTTTAGGTTGGACTCAGTGACCTTAAGGGTCTTTTCCAGCCTTAACAATTCTCTGATCATGCTGCTGAATTGATGTTGGAGCTGTTGCTGTTGAAGCCAGGGCAAGCAGAGCTGGTGGGGTGTGGACAGTGTTGCTCTTTGGACCTCTCCTGAAGAGGACATAAGGCAGGGTGGAGGGGCTGCAGTGTCCAAAACTGCTCCAGCCCAGCTGCTGAGTCACTTTCCTGAGGCTTTGATGAGAGATGTGGCATTTCTTGGCATTTTGTTGCACGTTGCTGTCTTTGCTATGGGCGTGGAGTGATCTTTGCAGGAGTCAAAGATTGATGCAGCTCGTGGTGGCACTGCTGTGCTTTTTAAACACCGTTCTTGAGGGTGGAAAGTGTTAAAGAAGCTGAGACAGGGCAGCTTCTACAATGCCTTATTCCCAAAACCACACAGCTCCTTTTGGTGCCTACTAAAAAATAATTCAGTAGTGTTATTGATAGGACAGCTGAGGATAGACCTGTTTTTCACATGTCTCTGGGTCTGAGGCACCAACAGAAGCGTTGCCTCTTGCAGCTTGATGCATCAGCTGGGCTGAGCTCTTCTGCTGACCAATACAGCCTTTTCCTATTCAGTTATCTGCATATAATATGCATATTTTATTTATCATTGCTTTCTCGGGGCTAGGTGTCACTTTTGAGAAATGAACATTGCATTCCTCGATATGCATATTTTATTTATCATTGCTTTCTTGGGGCCAGGTGTCACTTTTGAGAAATGAACATTGCATTCCTCGAAGCTCGAGTCCTCACTTACCTGATAAGGCTTTAGGGGTTTTCCTTAGTGTTATTATTTAGGTTATATAGTAGTGCTTAGAAGGAATACATGGGCTTGGAAGCCATCTCTTCCAGCCTAAGACACCCCAGGAAGCTTTTATTTCAGTGTAGTCCTTGCTGCAGAAATAGATTAAGGAATTTCTAATTTATTTCACATTAAAAACATCCCCTCCAAATGTATCTGTTTGCTCTTGATGCCCTCTTAGTCTCCTGCGTGTCTGAGAGCTTTGAATGCATTAACAGCCTAAACCAAGTTATTACATTAATCTCATGAAATCAAAGATTCATATCTTTGACTCAAGGTAAACACAGTCAGCAACAGAGAAATTTAACAGATGGAAATGCTTTCCAAAACTTGGGAGGCATTTTTGCTGGAGATTTTTTTTGTTAGATATGTTAATTCTGCTAAAGTTGGAGTTTGTAAGTTCCTGCAAAGTATTTTGTGGGGTGTATTCTGGAGATGCTTCTAGTTCTCCACAGAGTTTTATAATGTTAACACTGCTTCAATCTTTCTGCATTAGAAACTGAGCTTTTTGGGTTATCATTAACAGTCATGCATCTGTTCTTGAAAATCTGGCTGCCAACTGCAGCTGATGGAATTTGTGTCACTTCAGATTCCTTGTGTGATTTGCCTCAGTAAAAGGTTTATTTCAAGCAGTGGAACCCGAGCTCAGAACTCGTGTCGGTGCCATTTCAGCTGCAATGTCCTGTAGCGACTCTGTGTCCTCCTCTATTTGTCTGGAACCAAATACATCAACAAGCACTGCTGTTTAAAAATAAAACCTCATTTTACCTCCCACTGTTCACTTTTGGGCTCTGCTGCCTCCAGGGACACGGGGATTTTTCATGGGAGCGAGAGCTTTCTGGCTGGAGCAGAGCCTTTGGGACCAGTTGTGCTCCCTTTCTCCTTAGAACTCTGCTCTCTGGGCTGTCTCAGGAGATGGTCTGTCCCACAGAGCAGATCTTGGAGCATCCTGGCCCCAGACATCCTTGTGTAGCTCCCAAGAGGTGTTCAGGTAGGGATCAGTAAGGATGTGAATAAGGCACTTGTGCCATCTCGGAACTCCGTCAAGGGTGGGCTTTGTCTTCTCAATTGTTCACTGCAAAACCTTAAAAAGTGAATTTTGACCCCTCTGCAGTTGAAGCAGAGGGAGAGTGGAAGGTTAGTTTGGGACAGTTTCCCAATAACAGAAGTTAAGTAATTAACATATCCATTGGAAAGAAAAAGTCTCTTGGAGCGCTTGCCTCGGGTTTCCTCTGCCCACAAATAAAGACCATCTAGTTTGCTAAGCTAAATGTTGTCTTTATATTGCAGAAAATGTTGCAGAAGAGGCAGAGTGTGAGGGAGTGCATGCCAAATTTCTCTTGGTACATTCATCACTATGCAGAGTTGGGTTTTTGCTTTGCTTTTTTAATTTCTTTCTTTCCCTTGGTTTCTTTTCATGGAGATTCAGTAAAGAACATTCTCAGATTTTTGTCTTGTTTGTTTACAATCTGCAGGCCAGCTAAGTGCAGTGTAAGGCATGAAAAGGTATTTGTGGTTGTGTTCTTTCCAAGTGGAAAACAAACATATTGAAGCCAAACACGGGAGAAACCTGCAGGAATAGAGAGTCAAGTCAAGGGAGTCCATGGTTTGGTGGCCGAGGAACAGATCTTCTTGTGATTGTCCTGGATATTACAGTATTTACTTACTGGGTTCCGTACATAGCATGGAATTTTTTTTCCCTTTTGTTATGGCTGTTGTAAACTCAGGGCTTTGTGCAGTTGCAAGATTCTTGGGCTGGATATTGCCCTGTTATGAGAACAGCACCAACAGCTGGGCTGTTTTTGAGAGGCTGGTGACAGAGTGCAACACATCCTCTCTCCTCCACTAGTGGAAATCAGTAAGTTAAGATACTTGATTCCTTTGAAGCTTGTAAGAGAAGTGTTGTTCTTTAGATGTGATGACGTGAAGACAGGAGAGGACAATCACGAGTGTTTAATCCATTCTCAAGTGGCATCAGGTCCCACATTAAGTGTGTGCTCTGCCAACCACACATACCTCGATAGGCCACAAAGCCCGGGGTGTAGAGCTGCAGAAATGTCTTCAGAATGATGGGTTCTTATAAACTGTTTAATAAAAACTTATGGCACTTTTGTGTAGTTAAAGAGCACAGACTAGAGAGGAGTGAGTGATGGAGCCCAAGCCTTTGATGAAACACTTAGGAATAGTGGCAGGAGGCTTTGGAAGTAAATGTTGCTCGACTTATGCAGAATAAACATTTTTCTCAGAAGCTGGAAGCAGTAAAATGACACTATATCAAAAAGGTTTTGCTTAATTAGGTGTAGCCAGCAGTTACCTGCAGGAATTTTATATGGTGATATTTTAGAGATAACTAATTGGAAATTTCTGGAGAATGCTTAGAGCTTCCTTGGGTTTTCCACTTTGGACTCTGAGTCTGCTCCACTTTGCAATAAACGTGTGGTTTCTTGGTTAATGGGCTGAGGTTTATCTGATGTGTCATTGCTTAAAGAATTAAAGTTGTTGAACATTTAGAAAAGTTACTACTAAGCTTGGAACTGAGCTGGGTTTTTTTTTAAAGTGCTGAAACAAAGCCCCAGTTGTGATTTGGCATCAATGAATAGTTTGAGTTGAGTAATTTTTGTTTGAATTTACAAGAAACTTTAATGACAGACTCTAATGCCGAGTTTGTCTTTGCAGGATGCAGCTGTGTATGTTTCCTTTCACCCACTCAGCACTAGATGAAAGATGAAATGCCCTATTCATGAAAAAGCACTTACATGGTACTTATGTACAGATGAGATACATTTTTCCATCCATTTCAATGCATGTTTCACAGAGAAGGTACCATATATGAGTCACAACGAAAAGAATTCAGATGACTCCGTTAAGATAGTAAAGTTTATGGAGAAAATTCAGCTTGGGGGTGGAGGAAAATCCCTTCTCAGCCACTAAAAATCAAATGAGCAGCTGCGAGCGTTTACGTTGCTCTAGAATTGCCATAATATATTGTGTTTAAAGCAAAGTTAAGCCTCACGTAGACTGATCCCCTTTCAGAAAAACTGCTTATATATGAAGTGTGAAGGTGTATCAGACAAATTCCAGTAGATACCATTTGGTTGCATCATTGCATGCAAAGCCGTTTTAGCACAGCATGAGATAAACAGGCACCGAAGGCATTACGTGGTACAAATTCTAATTATTCCATACGATGCTATTCGTCCCTCAAAAGCAGCCTTAAATTAGCAGCTGATCTCTCACAACCCACGAGATTTAGCAATTTGTGCTGCATATCCTTTGCAAGGTGGCAGAAAGTATTAGAGATCAGATGGTGGATAGAATATGCTCCTCGCTTTAAACCAACCTGAGGTAGCAGCTGCTAAAATCAAGGAAAATCAAAGGTGTAAAAGGAACAAGAAGGCAATCAGAGTAACTCATAACTGTGAGTTATGCCCACTGTCTTGCAGCATGTCAAGGCTGAAAATGCTTAGCAGGACGTTGGAAATACTCTCAGAACATTTTTCCCCCACGTGCTGGTTCTGGACCTGTAATCAATGCAAGAGACAAAGAGCTGGGCTTAAAATAACCCTTCAGCACTGAAAGATCCTTTCCTGCAAATCCAACTGTGCTACACCAGCTCTGCACCTCTCCCTTGAGGAAGAGTCAGCTGGCACACTGAATGTGAAGGTTTATTTTCTTTAGCACAGTGAGGTGCTTCCACTACCCCAGGTTGCTCCAAGCCCCGTCCAACCTGGCCCTGGACAATTCCAGGGATGGAGAATCCACAAATTTTTCTCATGTTCAGGCATAGTGATGAAATCACTGTGCTGTCCTCACCTAACTGAGCTCTCCACCGAGGGAAAACCTTGTATCTCTATCAAGTAAGTTGCTCCAGAAGAGCTGTTTGAGTAAATTGCAGCAATATCTTTCCAGAGAGTCAATGGAGCAGCCTCGGGAGCCTGAAATCAAACAGGAGTCACAGTGGACAGAAAGAAACAGGTAACTACAAAACAGCTGGGTTTGAGACGTGAGCTCCGTCAATACCAGACCGATTCTTTGCCTCGGGCATTTCCTGAAGATAAACGCTTATTTATTTCTGATTACAGCCTGGCTGCAGGGCGTGTGAGAGCTGGATTTAGAGATGATATTTTTTTCCCTCTTGCCAACCCCCAAACCTCTTCAATTTGTTCGATAAAAATAACTGCAGTGAAAGAGCTTCATAACAGATTCAGCCGTCGTGCTCCGTGGTTCCCTGTTGCACTCGGGCGTAGAACAGGAATTGGGCTGATTTGTGGGATGAGAGTGGGATGTATTCCTTGAAAGAGCTGGCAGGTAAGAATTTCTATTATTGTAAATTATCGTGATACCCTGTGTTGGGAATGAAACCTCAGCGGCTGTTTGGTCTTACTAAAAATGCAATACAAACATTTATGGCAAGACCAGCCTCAGCACATTCACTTTCTGCACCTGAAGTTGTATTTCAGGTGATCCCTGTGCCTTCCCAGTGAGCTCTTTGCTTATTTCTCCTTTTTCCATATAACAAAAGAAAGTACCTAGGGCAAATTTAGGCTGAACGATTCTCACTGATATTAAATCACTGCATGAATTATTTAACCTTCTGCATCTGCCTCTATCTCATTTTGGCATCGGTGTCTCTCTGGACATTTAAGTCGATGCATTTTTCTTAGGAAGGGGTAAAAATTAACTCCCAATAGCATCAGTACTTTATTCTGGCTCTTAGTGAATCGATCATTTTAATGAGGGACTGGCTGGTTTTTGTTAAACAGATGCAATTTCTGGTCGTGTTCTGAATGTCAGAACTTTGTAATCTGGCTCCAGATTTTGGAGAGAGGAATCTGTGAGTCCCACAGGAGGGGTGCATTGGTTTATCCTTGTTTCCATGGAATGACCCGCAGGACCATGTTGGGGTCTGTTGGGAGGTTGCTCACAGTGACTGTGAGGATTGAAAATAAAGATACTAAACTTCGACCATGCAGAATGATCTCTGAGAGTGGATTAAAGTGGCTTTTTGTGAGAAGAAATGCACTGGAGTAATTTATGTAAAGACACAGTTTTTTTCCTACAGTGTGCAACTCTTTCATATTCAATATAAACCTGTCAGCGATTCTGTAGCAAGGCACTATGTGAGATGAATAGGAACTAAGGGAAGGGAAAAGATGAATTGCTGGAGCTGTTGCACATCGTAGGCAGCAAGTTTTGATCAGGAGTTGAGAAGCCAGTGTGTACTGCAGGCAAAATTCTGCTCCAAACATCCTCAGAAATGCATGAGAACAGCACTTTGCTCCATGTTTGTACAACAGGGATGATTTAAACACATTGATGGGAGCTCTGCCCTGGCACAGGAGCTCCAGGCATGTGCTGCCACAGGTTGGGTGGCCGCTGGTGGTGCTTTTTTATTTCCAGGGTTTTGGACCTGTATTTCTGGAGAAATGGCTGACTTGTGCTCTATTTCATCTTCCTGTCTGCATTTTTTATTCTGCAAGTAGCCCCAATAATAAACAATGAATCTGATTTAGACTGATTTAAATCGGATAAAATAGAAAGAAAGAGCACTAAAGTCATTAAATAGAATTAGTGGTGGGTTTTTTCCACTGAAAAATGCTTTAATTTAAAAATGGGTGATAGCGAGTTTTATTATTTTCACAATCTCAAGGCAGACCAAACAATAACACATCAGAACATGTGGCTGTGGCAAGTTAGGAGTGCAAGGAACTGGACCTTGGTCATTTCCAAGAACTTGCACAAGACTTCAGGTGTAATAACAGGTTTCTGGGGGAGGGCATGACCCTGCTGTCACTGATCCAGGCCAGGGAGCTCCCCTTCCTAATCCCCACTCTTTTTCCCTTGCTTCCAAGAATCTGTTTGTTCAGGCAGTGTTTATGCCCTAATTGAGTGGTGATTCAAGCTCAGTAACTATTTCCTGAGCGTTGCAGCCCAAATAATAGGAGTCACCCTGATGTGATGGAAACGACTCCTGTTATGCTGATTTTAGGGGAGTTTGCTGATTTTTTTTTTTTTTTTGCACGTGGAGCCCGTAATTTGTTCCATTCTCACATTTTATTTGGAAGTGTATGGATGAGGAAGGAGCAGATTGTGTTTGGATTAGATTCTGAGAAAGAAACCAGCTGGGTTGTGGAAGAAGCCACAGTTGTTTTTCAGGCGAGATTGCTGATTCAGTGGTGATTCAGGAGGTTTTCTTTGGCTTTAAAAGGCCATGGAATGGGTTCTTTAAAGAATATTTGGGACTTGCTCAAGTGTTCAGCAGTTGTTCAACAGGTTGGGTGTGTAACCATGGGCTGTGGCCACCTATTCTTGCTTTTAGGATGTACCTGTTTTCCAAGTGATTGCCTTGAAAATGCTTGTGTGGGTTTGTACAGCATCTTGGGAGTTGCATTTATTGACGATTCTTTAAAAATCAGGGGGTTTAAGTAAATAAAGGAGCTTTACATAACTTCAGTCTGCAGGAGGTTGCTGAGCTTTGTAATGAGTCCTGGGGCTTTTCTAAATCACTGCAATTGCTTTTTGCTTGTTTTTATTGTTCTGGTTTGGGATTTTTTATCTTTTTTTTTTTTCTTGCCAGAAGTTTGCAGAGGTCAGTGATTCATGATCCTCTTTTTATTGACATATCATCTTTCTGGCATCTTTCTGATTTCTCTGAGCTAAATAGACGTGAGTTCAGGCAAAGTTTATCTCCAAAAATGTTAACTTGAGGAGCCAAATGTGTCCAATAAGCAGGACAGAGAAAATCTACGATTATCTCTCTCCTTTCCTTACATCATTTTCTTTCTTTTAAAATTTAATTTTTATTACTTCTACTGGGGATTTTTTAATTGAAAGGGTACAACCTGCCCACTAACAGGATGAACTTCCTCCTGCTGTACAAATACTTCACTACACTTGTACAAATACTTCGGGTTGTTTGTGTGCTCCCTGTAGTCTGCTTCAATTCTAACCATTTCCAGTAAGCTTGAGAGCTAAAAAAAATCTGTAATTGTGAAGTTTTGCAGGTTTTTTGTGTCCAAAGGTCAAAAATTTATCCTGCATGGGCTGAAGAATTGCTGGTGTACAGGGACAGTGTTGCACTGGGTTATGGAAGAATGGAAAAGGAATTACATGGTTTGTGCTGCATTGCTGCTGAATATTGTTGGGTTTTTTCTTTCCATGTGAAAATGTTATGAGGATTTCACTCCACCAGCCTCACTCTGCCCTTTCATGTTTCCATTCCTCTTGATGTGAGTCATGGAAAGTTTATCATCGTACGACTGTGGGCAGCCTTTCACTTCCAGACCTACATCTCTTTGTGACTAATGACAGCCTTGTCTTCACAGGAGCTTTTCAGAGGGAAACATTTCCACAGGGAAGTTCATTTCTGGAGTGTTCATGGAGGGCGTGGGATCAGCTTTGCTCTGAGATTTCAAAAAACATCAGCAGAGCAAACTTAGAACTTGATTTAAACAAAGCTTCCTGATTTGGCAGGGAAGGCACTTAGGCAGTAGGAATATTTATCCAGATTAGTGGAAACAATTAGGAGACTATGGATAAAATAACATAGCTGCTGCTCTAAGAATGGCATTAGATATATTAAATTAGAAGCCATGTGATGTTACTGGCCAGATGATTCAGCAAGATTTTCTCTTGCCTAATCTTTTGCTTGGGTTTTTTTGGATAAAAGTCTTTATCCTTAATTTTATAGCATCTGTAGCTTTTCAATCAGGCTTCATCCCATCTAACCTGAGAGCTGGTGGATTATTTTCTCACTTGCCTTAGATATCCATATTTTAGACTGTGACCTGCCCAACAAGACTGATTTACCTGAAATCTTCAATTATATCGTGTGAAGAGCGGAAAAAAAGTGCTGTAGCTCCATCAACCTAAACCAGGGGAGCATTTATACCCCAGGATGAGAAATGTGTTCCTAGTGTACCTGAAATGTGTTTCTAAGAGGTTAAACAGCCACCTTTTCATGTGGTGGGAGGAGAAGCTGACTGTGATTAGAAGTAACAAGGCTGCTACAAAATTTAACCTGAAGAGCACCTGCAAAAGTTTGACTTATCTTTATTTTAAAGAGTTTTGAAAGAAAGGAAAGCATATTAAATATTAAGGAACTGGTGACCTGGAAAACAGGTCATACACATAGGTATATATGTGTGTAAAATATGTTCAATCTGTTTTATCTTATTCATAGAAGAGGAGAATTTTAGCTACATGACTGAGCATCTGAAATTAATCGGTTTTTATAGCCTGTTGGGCTCTTCTCCCCAGGGAGAAGCTTTAGAACAAGAGGAAATGGCCTCAAGTTGCATCAGTGGAGGTTTAGGTCGGATATTAGGGAACAATTCTTCATCAAAAGTGTTGTTGAGCACTGGAACTGCCCAGGGCAGTGATGAAGTCACCATCACTGGAGAGATGTAAAAGCTGTGTGGATGTGGCACTTGGGGACACGGGTCACTGGTGGCCTTGGCAGTGCTCAGTTAATGCTTGGACTTAATGACCGTGGAGTGCTTTTCCAGCCTCAATAATTCTATGATTCTGAGATTCTGTAGCCATTTTGGTTGCAGTCTTGCCTTACAATCCTCAAAGAGTAAGGGGAGGAATTTTATGAAATGTTTGTTTAATAGGAAAAATACATTATTCCAAATATTTTCTACACAGTCAACAAACCCATGTGACTGATGAAAAATCTTACATGTTTTCTTTTGGGGGGAATGTCTCTTTTTACCCTGTTTGTGAGATGAGTAGGGCCTGGTGGATGCTGTATGTTCAGTGCTTTGGTGTGAGGCTCCAGCAGGCAGCTCAGCCTTTTGCTGTTTGCTTTTGTGGTTCCTGCAAGTGTTACCAGACTGGTGCCGTTAAGATCTCTCCTGCACCCTGAGCACCCAACAGCCCCTCCTCTCATGGAATGCAGGAATTGCTCGGGGAAACTGGCATTAAAAGCTCTCACCTGTTTGCTATTAAGTTCTCTGCTGCCTGTAAATACCTCTGTTAGCTCGAGCCTGCTTCGGTTTGGAGCAGTGATGCAAAGTCCCCCCGGCTTCAGTGGGAATATATTGAAATCTAAGAGAGCTTTTCCTTTTCCCCCCCATTCCGCTGTGTGTCGTCTTGTATATCCATGCTTCCTCCTTAGGCTATTCCCAGAGCTCCTTATTTTTATGAGGAGGGTTTGCTTTTGGCCGAGGAGCTTGCAAAGGTTGCAGTTGATTTCTGCTCTGTGGTTAGGGCTGGCACACGTTAACGTACAGCAGACAAATGCAGTATAGACATGATCATAAATAATTCACCGCTCCCTCCAACAAGGGGAAATTACATGCTACATTATTCAATATACAAAGACACTGCTTGTTGTGTAAAGAGAGTAATTTTCTGCCAGTGAACAGTCAGCAGCTTTGCAGCTAAAATATAAGGGGACGCACGTGGTTTATTACCAGCTCAAGCCTCATAACCTTCCCTCTGCCTGCAATCCACATCCTTCTGCTCTCAGGAGTGGAATACAGAGAGGTGACGTGTTGGTGGCTGTGGTTGTGGCTGCTGGGAATGTTGGATGGAAGGAACAAGAAAAAGATGCTGTAGATGTCTTGATTTCGTGGGGTGAATGAGGGAAATGAGGACTGGGGGAAGATCCAGCCCTTCTGAGGTAAGCATCCTTCATGCCGTGGTAAAATCTCAGGGAATGAACTTCTATCAAAAACTTCTTGGGAAAGGGAAGGGAGTGGCACAAGGGAATTACATCCTTTTATGAGTCTATTACAATTCAGTTTCTTTATTTCATGAACGTGACAGTGGAAAATCACGTAAAATGGTGTGTTGGCAACCAGCAGTCACTTAAAAAAAAAAGAGATTAATGTCTCTATTCTATTAACTGAGTGATCTGTCACTGTCCTGTGATAGGTCATCAAACTGACCATCTAATTAAGCAGCCTGATGCAGTGCTTGTACATGAGCTGGCAGAGTTATGGTTGCTGGTGGAACTTTAAATTTCCCCTCATGACTGGTGTGATTAATATCTCAGTTTTACTGTAGCCTAAGCACATTTCTATTTTTTTCCCCCTTGTATCAGCTTCCTGATAAACCCTTTTCTTCACCTGTCAAAGATGTAGTTAATATGGATTTTCCTTAACTTTTTAATATTTGTAGCAGATTTTAATGAGAAGTGTCTGCATCTGGGAAGGGTTCAATAAATTCCAGTCCATTTTTTTAACACACAAATGAACATGGGATAGGACAGAGAAGGTTATGTGGTTTTTCTAAGGTCCTGTGGTCTGTATTCATTAATGTGTTTCTGATTGCTCTTTTTAAAAATCTGAGAATTGATGTCAAATACACAAACCTGGAATTGATTCCATAAGGCTATCTCAGATAAATCTGTTCAGTCAGTGTCACTGAGCAGGTTGCAGATCCCTGTTAAAAGAGGACTGGAAGATAAATTGGATTTTTTCTTTATTCTAAATGGCCAGTGCAAAAGAACTGGTCTCTGAAAATAAACAGCAAGGAGCTGGAGAGCAGAGGTCTGGGGGGATAGTGAGGTGGATTTCAAAGAGGAGGAGTTCAGGGTAGAAGGATTACATAAAAACAGATGTGTAGAACATGATAAATTTAATTGAAGAGATGCTGTAGGGTGGCTTTTGGTTACCAGATCTTTTCTAGGTGCTGCTTTAACCTGCAGTCTCTTCTTCATGCTTCTTTTTTGAGAGGAGCTTTTTTCACCTTCCTTTTTTATCTTTTGTGATGAAGGCCCCCATCTCCAGTCTCTCTTTTTTTTTTTTTTACAGTATATTTTTGAGAGATCTCTGTTTTCATGACTTTCTCTATTACCTCTGTGGATGCTGCCTGAATCTGTCCTGACACTGCTTCTGTGTCCAGCCCCCTTTGCTTCCTCTTTGGAAATGTTTGATCAGGGGTTCTTGCTGCCTGAAATATTTACTTGGGAAGTGGAAATTTCTCAATTCTTGTCAGGACTTCCCTTCCTTGTCCTCCCTCTCACCACCATTGGTGGTGTTTGGACAACCATCAAGGTCTTTCCAATCTTGGCTCCTTTCCATAGCTCCTCTTTCTTTTGGGCATTTACTGGGGTGATATTTTATGCATAAGAAAGCATAAATTTTCTAGGTTTCAAATGACCCATATGAATCTGATTTAATCTCTGTAGTTGTTCAAACTTCTGTCAAAATGATCACAGCTCTGTTCCTTTAGAGAAGTTTTTAAGACTGGTCTCTTTGAGAAGCCTTGCACTGATTTCTTTCCCTTTGGTTTAAATATAGCCAGTAATGATTATGCTGTGATTTCTCTCTGCCTCATCTAACTTAGAGAAAAAACTCATTAAGGAAACGAACTTTTTGGAGGGGAAGGAAAGTATTTTGCAAATACTTTTGTTCAATATTTATCTAATTATTCTTGAGGCCCTGAGACGCAGCCTACTTGCTCTGATTGCAGAAATCCTCCAATATGTAACTGTATTCAGTGGGAGAAACATCAGAATACAAATAAATTTTACAAAAGCACTTTGTCTCGTACAAAAATGCAGCCAGAAGGACGATGATAAATGCAGGATCTGAAGTGACTGCCCCATTTGATCAGGACACTTTTGTAGGAATGAAGCAGGAGTTATTATCTAGAATTATAGCAGAGTTTCTTAAGCATTAAAAATAGGTGTTGATAGAGCTAAAGGCAAAATCGTCAAATTGTGGGACCCATAATAGTAGTGATTATACTTCTCTGATTTGGTGAGTAATAAGAGGATCCATCATTTGGTCCAGAAACCTGAGATCCTGTCATTAGCATTTCCTTGTGTCTGTTTTTTAATCCCTTCAGCTTGCTGAATGTTCTACTTGTGGCTTTTGAATTTTTTGTTGTTTGGCTTTTTGTCTCCTGTGTTTGAAAGGACACTGTTACTTTATCCCTGCCTCAAACAGGGTCCTACCCACTTTAGGACAGTTAATTTAAGATCCCCACGAGCAGATAGAGTGTAATTATTTAAACCTGTGTCACTGGATACTGTCCAGAAACGCTCCCATATTTCAGGAGCAGATTAAGATCGGTTGGGTGGGTTAGTGAGCAGCTGAGGGGAGTCGTGTAGTGTTACCTGTGGTAGCAACCAGTCATTGATGTGAGCAGGTGGGTGATGGAAAAGCAAGAGCAGCTCGCTGTGAACTGGGAGCCAAATGTCTCCTGGGTTTAATATCCTGAGTGCTGTAATTAACAGACTTGGCAAACTGCAGGCATCTTTCAAATAGAATTGTGAAATGACTCGTGGTAGGCTGTGCTTTGCTATGGCTGTGGATGATGTGGATATGATGTCTGGGTGTATATAAATATCTGGTTTTGTTTCTCTAGGTTGGACAATGCATCTCTTTGGAACCACCTCTGGGAAGATGAAGCTTCCAGCAGCAGTAGCGCAGTTTGGAACCTGCTTGTTTTAAGGAAACCTGGAAATTTCTACCCTTATTTGCCTATTCTGGCATAAAGCGGAGGACAATGAGTTATTTTTATTTTTTGCATATTTTCACACTACGTAACAATTTTTCTTCCTTCTCTTTTTGTTCAATGGGAAAAACTTGAGCCAGTTTTGTAGCTGATCCTAACTTCGCCACATTCCTCTCACTGAGCCAAATTCTTGGGAACCACATCCAGAGAACATCTATTTTTGTGTGTTGGTGGTGGTTGGAGTTTCTTTTTCTTTCTGTCACACATGTCACTTTTTATCCTGTTTTGAACCTGTCCTTTTGCATTGCTGAGTAGTCATAGAATCACTCCAGGAATGAAAAAATTTCAGACTCACAGAAGATGACTCATATTCTTCAGAAACATTTTTATGGCTGTGCTTGGCTCATTAATATAGGAGTTTAACAGTAGTAATATGAGGTATTGCATTAATTGCTGCATTCATTTATTACCAAATGACTTGCACAGACAGTGTTTCAGATGCCGTGGACCTGATCACAACAACCAGAAGTGTCCTGTGTGCAGAGGAGAAAATAAAATCCCTTTGTACGCCGACAGCAAGCAGATGAAGTGGCTCGCGGTTCTGGAAGTGAGGACTGATCACTGTGAGAGCTGGAATGGATTGTTCTGCCTGAGGAAGGGGAAGCTCTGCAGTTTGATGTTTGGGTTGATCATAATGACTCTGGTGATGGTATCCTACATACTGACTGGAGCCAAGCATGGCCTGTTGCTGATCCCATCTCCCTTCCATTACGGAGCTTTTGCTAGCAATCCCAGCTTAATGGACAATGAAAGCCTTAGTGACATGAAAGACCATTACCAGCCTTCAAAAATGAATATTTCATATGTAAAGGATTATCCAAGCATTAAATTAATTATTGACACCATTACGTCAAAGATAGAGTTTATAACGAGGCAGCGCCCTGATTTAGAAGAGCTGAGGAAGCAAGAGCCACATGTAAGTATGAATTGAGGCGTGTCTTAAACTGCTTTTAACGTCCTTATTTCAAGGCTTTTGGATCAATCCTTTGCCTAGATATAAAATCCTTTGCCTAGATATAAAAAAGTGTAACTGCTGGGATGTTCGTACAGCGATTTACACCATCTAGAGTCTCCTGATTCACAGCAGCTGAGAAGTTGCTATTGTAGATCACATCCCTCTGAGTCACGGGCAGGATGGATGGGTTCTGTAAATGGTCTTGACACCTGAAGCAAAAAATCAGGCAGTCTTCTGAGAGCTGTACAGCATTACTGAACTTTTACCTTATCTCATGCAAAATCATTGTGACTTAGATTTACCTGTCACCTGGAATGATAAATAAGAAAAGCGCCTTTCTAATAACTGCTTGCCAGGGTGCCTTCCTGAAAATCATTGCAAACCTTGTATTTCAGAGTTAACAATTGGAAGGTAATTTGATTTGAGCATTGGGTGTTTGACTTTAAAAATCAGTTCCTGGGGTTGCAGGGGAGCTGGGGAGATTATTGAGGCCCTTTCTGGCCTTAAAGTAAAAGGATTTCTAAATACTCCTCTCCCAGTCCAGTGGGTCATACAGGATTTGGTTCTGGTGTCATCAGAAGCAATAAATGGGGTCAACTTTGTAGGTAAAAATGTCCAGGTGGTGTTTCTGTTCTCTCACTGTGCTAAGTAAGAAAAGTATAACTGTTGATTGCTTGCTGCCTTGACTGAAATTGTTGTTCTTTATGTTGCAGATGTTTTCAGTAATTCCTAACAAATTCCTTCCAAATAGCAAGAACCCTTGTTGGTATGAAGAGTACCAAGGAAACACAACCACGGATCCTTACGCAACCAACTCCTATGCACTGTACTCCAAGCGCTTTCGGATCATATTTGATTACCTCAGGAAGGTATTTTGGAACCACTTGTACCACTACAAGGACAAACACTACCGCCTGCGCTGCCTCCCACACTTCTACATCATCGGGCAGCCCAAGTGTGGCACCACGGACCTGTATGACCGCCTCAGGCTGCACCCCGACGTTCGCTTCTCGGCCATCAAGGAGCCCCACTGGTGGACAAGGAAACGCTTTGGTGAGTGAAGATGTCCTTTGCTATCCAGGCAAATTGTCTCTCCTAAAATTTTCTACATGTCTGGGATGAAATGAATGGATTTCCTCCATACTGGCTTACCTAGAAACCACTGGAATTGATAGTTTCGAGAAATCCACGTGGTGGATGTTCAACCTGCTTTTGTTCAATGATGTTTTGGGTTAAACCTCTTGAGACAATGCACATTTCGTTTGGTTTATTTGCAGTGGTTTGGAAAATCTAAGGAAAAAACCAAAATCAGCAGATAAAACCCACCTTATGGATTTGTAAAGGCAAGAAGAGAAACTATTTAGGTTGTCATGGGGGAGTTGGAGAAGCAGCGATAGTTTTGTATTGCAAAATTCTGTAAAGCATTTCTCACTTCAATAATTGATGGGTCACTATTTAAAATTTCAGTCCTTATGGTTCACTAAATACAACTGTAGCAGGATCTTCTTTAATGTCACTGCTCTGGCCAACATTAAACAGTAGAGATGCTCTGCATGAGGAATCTTTCACACACTGAGGGCCCTGCACAAATTGTGATGCTTTTCCTGGGTGGCATCAATATTTCCATCTCTGAAGGAGACTTGAATAGTTGGGGTTGTGGCCAACTGGAGCAAAAGGCATCCACCCCTCATGATTGCACCTCCAAAGGGTCTCAGGGCAGTGGGGCTGAGCACAGAATTTCATCCATCTGAAGTGTTTTTCTCCTTCTTATCTGTCTTCTCTGGATGCTGACGAAGGTCAATCTTGTGCTTAGAGATTTAGATGAGCTGCAGAAGATCCATTTTAATTTCCTAACCGCTCCCCTCTACGTGTGGATGTGTTGTGCCTTTTGTATTCCACCCAGGCACTGGATTTTCCTACTCTTGGGTCTGGCTGTTAGGTGCTGGTGTGCCCTCCCTTTGTATGACTCTGGTATCAAAGATCAAAGACTTTGCAGTTATTTTACTGTTCCCAAGAGGAAAATTCTGGTTATTTTAGTGACACCTTAATTTCTGTTTCTCATTTGCTCTTTCTTTATGGCAGACACAGCCTTTGGAACAGGACAGACCTGGCACTGAGGGGTAGATGAGAACTTTGATCACTACTTTCTTTTGGTGCCTTTCAAAGCTTCCATGGAATGGGAAAATAATGAATTGCTGTGGCTAAAGGCAAGGAAGGACACTTTCTGAGGCATTGGGATACCTGCAGTGCTGTGTCTGTTCTTTATTTTGAGATCATATCTCAAATTCTTCATTTCCCTGGCATGCAGTCCTGTCATTTCCATCCTGTTTTTCCATGCCGTGGATCCCAGAAGAACCTTTGAGTTCCTGCAAACAGGATTTTGTTCCTTGCTGCTTGGTGAGGAGCTCTCAGCCACAGAGATGGAATTTTATGATTTTGCTGTTAAATTTTCAATTTTCTTCCTTTGCAAATGCCATAGGAATGTTGCCAAAATAAATATTTTAGACTTTTCTAAATACTTTTTTGTAAGCTAAGATTTAAAGCAATATGACGAAAATACAGCTTCGCTTTTGAGATAATTTAGTCTGGTTTAAGAAACACTGGAGGCACCAGCGTGAATTGAGGAGTGAAACCAAGTCAAAGAAGAGAAGCGTCGTGGTGTCCCTTGAAGGCCCATGAAAAGCGACTTGTTCATCTCAGTCAGCAGCTGACTGAAGATAAAACATGGAATGGTTTGAGTTGGAAGGGACCTTAATCATCTTGTTCTACCTCATGCCATGGGCAGGGACACCTTCCACTATCCCAGGTTGTTCCAAGCCCCCTCCAACTTGTCTTTGGACACTTCCAGGGAGGGGGCAGCCACAACTTTTTCTCATATTCAGATAGAGTGATGAAAACAAGGAACAGTCAGCAAAATCTGTGGAGGATTTTGTATTCCATGGGAGAGTTGGCAGCGAAGGCTGAACCCAACTGATACCTTAAGCTAAAATGTTTTGCACCAAATAGTTCCCTCCACTTACATTAACCTCAACATAAATGTTTGGAATGAATGTTGGAGGAAGTAATGCACCCAACCTCACTTCAGCAAGACTGGGCTCACTAAAGCTCTGAACCTGACCTACCAAACAGGCAGAAGAATGTAAAAAATCAGGCTGGAGTGCATCTAACTTGAGAACAAGGGTGAATTCCTATCTCTCTGCTGGCATTCACAAACCCTCCACTTGCACAGTCTTGTGGTCAGCCACTGGGGACCAAGTGCTGATCCTTGAAGAGAACATTCTTTGCATAATTCAGTTTTTTTGAAGTTGTTTTGTAAAGCTGGAGAATGAGGAAAGATTGCAAGCTTGTGGTCTCATGGGAGGGGGATCTGTAGGGATGACCTTCTGATCATCTCAGCTGTCTGCCACTGAGAATGAAAGATCAAGTTTATTCTTGGTGGCTCAGTCCTTTAATTCTGCCTTGAAAGTACATTACCTAATGGTTACTATTTAAAATTAAAAAAAGAAAAACAGAGAATATGACAAATACACTCACAAGTGAAACTGAGACAGCCAGCGAGTGGCTGTGACTCCTATGCTCCTGGCTATTAACTTGGTTTGGTTTCTAACACTTAAGCTGGACAAGGAAGTCTCTTTGTTCAATGGCATCCTCTGATTCAGTGGATTTTTATGAGACTGACTAATTTCAGCTGAAGTTAAACAGCCCTCTGGGGAGGCCCCATTTCACAAATCACTCCTTTCCCCTTCTGCTGGGATGGTTGATGCTCCACAGGACTTCGTCTCAGCTTGACTGTCTCTCTTTCCTGGCTCCTTGCCACTGTTTCTGTTCCCAGGAGTGGGGTGGGAACAAACCAAGGCTGTCTGTAGCACCACACTTACACGTTTTTTTCCCCCTCAAAACAAGTCAAAATACGCTGTTGAACTTTCTTCTACCCTCATTAAATCCTGCTTTCCTAAAGGGGAAAATCAGAGGCAATGGACAAAAGAACTCCCTTGCTGAGCTTTCCTCTCACATAATTGATAATTATTGGCCTTGTGGGAACAAGAAAGGGAGAGCTGAGAAGTCCTACGTGGGGAGCATGAACAGCAAATGGAGAAGTGAGAGTAGATTTGGAAACAGGTGTGGGAAAAGGAGTATAAAAATCACAGGATGTGGCTCAAGATGCTGAGAAATGCAGGGGGAAGGTGATACTGAACTCACCCTGGAGTGTAGGGAAGGAGAGGAGAAAAATGAGATACTACCGTGGAGCTTTATTTGCATACCTGTGAAAGGAAAAAAAACATGAATGATTTCCCAATGTGTGTTGATTTGCATATTTGGCATCAGAGCCTGCGCTCAATCTCAAAACAGTAAATCTAGTGGGAGTCCAATATTACTGCAATTTACATGGGTGCAAATGGAAGTAGAATCTTATCTTCTATATTCTTTCCAAAAGCTAAATTTAGAAGAAGATAAATCCAAGCTCATTCATGCAGGGACTACAAAACAGAGCGCTTAAAATATTTCCTATCACTGTGAATTTATGGCGTAATCATTCAGTATCTCAGACCTCAGCCACTTCATTATTGGCACTTTTATCTGAGGGTTGCACTTCGTCGGTCTGATCTCGTGCTGATGTTGGCTGGCTTGGGGCCAGCCACATCTATAAAACCACCTTGGTTTGCACCAGTGGTTAGTCTTGCCCTGTTGTTACTATAATTGCTGTTTTTAATTCTCTCTTTTCGCTGTTTTTTCAGGAATCATCCGGCTGAGGGATGGATTTCACGACCGCTACCCGGTGGAAGATTACCTGGATCTGTTCGACTTGGCAGCACATCAGATCCAGAGCGTGCTGCAGAGCGACGCGGGGAAGGAGCGTGGCAAGAGGAACAACATCATCATTGGTAGGGCAAACGCAGCCCCAAAAACATCCCTGCAGTTCCACATGGGCAGCACTCAGAGCTGAGGCACCAGAGGGGGATTTTGTGACTGGTTCTCAGCACAGACCCTCTGACGTTGCTTTTCTCTGGTGTGCCTGGAAACTCTTGGCTTTCTTTCCCTGGAGGGTGGTTCCCTGCTTTTTTAAGAAGCTGTGATTATCTTTAGAAAATTCCTGAGCAAGTGCTGTATATCCGATGAACATCAGCATTTAATTAATGTGGGGTTATTTTCCAAGAATGAGAATGACCTTGGCGACTCCTTCAACCATGGTTTTCGTTTTGTTTTCATACAATCATTTAGGTTGGAAAAACCCTCTAAGATCATCGAGTCCATCCATTGCCCCACAGCACTTACAAGGTCACCCCTAACCCGTGTCCTCAAGTGCCACGTCCTCTTTAAGTACAATTATGAGGGGATTGCCTGTAGTGCTGGGATTGTGGCTTCAGTTCCAAGGGCTGGAGCAGTGTGTCTGGGATAACACATAACTGTGGTGTTATCACCCACACTGGGTGCTGCAAAAATCCTGAAGCTGATGGGAGACACAATAGGGAAAGCTCCCAGCAGCTCCTCTCAAGCTCCAACAGAAGATATTGCTATGATGAATTGGTACTAAAGTTAAATTACCCAATTACCACTAAAAATGGTCTAGAAGTGCTGTTTTATTGTAATTTGTGGAAGTCCATGGTAAGCACTGGGCTCTAGGGAGAGATCCTTGGATTGCTTTCCGTGTCACACAGTGGTCAATCCACTGGGCTCATCCATTCTGGTCCATGCTGTACTGGTTTACAGTGCCCATCAGGAACACCACAAACGTCTAAATTCTGCTTTTGCTGTCTGCTAAAGCCAGAAAACTGAGGGGATGGGAGTTTTACAAGCCTTACTCTGTCACGTCAGAATTTCCCGGGGAAACCAGACATATTCCATGCAAAAAGTAATTGTGCAAGTGACAGTTCCCTGTCAAAAAGAGACTTTTCAAGTAGGCTTGAAGTCACAATTCTACAGAAAATAGAGACAAGATCTTTGCTGCCTGCTCCCAGAATTATTGGGGGTTTGGTTTCATTCTAACCAAAAATTTTAACCTATTGCTGGTTGGATGAGATGGAGATGATGTCTCAGCTTGTTTAAACCAGAGCCTTGGCTGAGTCATGTTTGTTCAATACTTCCCCAGCCCCCATTCAAATCCATCATTCACTTTATTAAACATCTGCAACACTGAGCAACCTTTGCAAGATGGGGCTCTCAAGAAATGTTGCCATCAAGGACGTCTGCAGATTTTCTTCCTACTGACAACAGTATCCCCTGTCTTTCATGGGTGAAGTGCTTATACTAATTAAATTCACTAATCTAATTGGCAATGTACATCTTTGATTACTTACCTCCTGTTGCAGCTTTTTGTAGCGTTCACTTTGTGCTCCTTTTTTTTCCTGTGGTCTCATTTCTTGTTTCATTAAGGTTCTGCTGGGTTTTCTTATTAAGTTTACAGGAAAAGTCTTGAATGATTATACTCATTAAGGCAGTCTTTTATGACCCTGGTAAAAAACAAAACAAAGCCATCTAGCCTAAAACAAATCTGTATGAATATCAGGTTTGCTTATAATCTTCCTTTTCTTATTTCAGACGACTGCAAAGAAAAATCAAATTAAAACTGTAAATATTTCAGTAGTTCATCATGTTATATTATTTTGAAAAGTTAAAGTTCTTTGGATATTAAACATAGTGGGTAATAATTGCATTTTCCAAAAAAAACCACCCCAGAATCTGCTTAGAGATGAACCAGAGAGGACAGGGCTGATCCAGCCCTAGGCATTCTGAGCAGGACTTGTTTATGTGGGATCATTAATATGGTAAATTCGGAGGAATGACTTGTGAAAACACAATATGATGTTAATCCACTAATGACTGAATAAGGAGGTTATATGTCCATTCTTTAGGCAATTTAATAATTCATATGTTCTTTAGGTCCATAAGAAAAAAATAATTCGGTTGCAGTGGAGTAATAAAACATAATTAATTGCTGGTGATTAATTTATCTCATTTTAATATGGCTTGTTGTCTCTGCAGATATTAAATCTGTATTATGAAACAAAACAACCAAACACTTTCAGATTGTCAGGAATATTTTTGTTTGGCTGCTTCAGGAAATTAAAATTATAAAAGTCAGCAGGGACCAGAATGATTTTTTTTTTTTTTACATATATACATATATATAAATATATACACTTTTTTTTTCCCCCTTCATTAAATTTGTGACAGTCTACTTGTGGGAAGATNTTTTTTTTTTTTACATATATACCATATATATAAATATAAACCTTTTTTTTTTTCCCCCTTCATTAAATTTGTGACAGTCTACTTGTGGGAAGATTTACCCTCTTGATCCCAGGTTATCCTGGGCTGACTGCACTGGAGCAGCAGGTTGAGCCCTGTTAGTGCTCTGGCATGATTTGGTTGTGTGCCTGTGATCTTGGGTATTGGATTTGACAGCCTTGGAGGTCTTTTCCAACCTTTATAATTCTGGGATTTTCCCTGGCTCGGATCCTGCCTGCAGATTTCAGGTGGTGGCAGCTGATCCAGCTGTCACAATTTCTGTGGAATGTGGGCTCTGATGTTAGGAGGATCCACCCGCTTAGGTGTAAACGCGCTGATTGTTTTTGTAGTTCACATCGCAGAAGTGTAGGGAGGTGCTCGCAGGTTCGGCCACGCTGATTGGGATAAATCCAACAGAACATCAAAGGTGATCAGGGAACGGAGCAGAGAACTGTGAAGGGTGATCAGATCTAGTTCAGGGAGGACTAGGTGGCTTGATGAGGTCGTAGACTTTAATTACCTTGGCATGATTTAGGCAAACATTTCTGAGGGAGCAGTTTCAGCCCAGCCGTGCCTGCCACGGAGATGGAGCAGTGACTTCCCAAGGTCGCTCCCATCCCTGGAGTGCCCTCTCCTGCAAATCCCTGTCTGCAAGAGCTCGTACCCCTTTGCATTTCTCCACGTCCTGGTAGCTCAGGAGAGGCTTCTGTGGCAGGGCTGTCTCAGCTCCTGGCCTCTGTTTAATCCTTTGTGTTTCTGCCTCACCCAGCATGGGAGCTGGGCTAATTGAGCTTTAATTGACAAGTCAAAGCCCGCTGGTGATTAGGCAGTGCTTTGGCTAATTAATTTAGAATGGAAGAGCGGAGCTGATGTGGACACCCAGGTCTAGCCAATGGACCTGATCTCCTCCTCCTAAAAAGAGGCAAAACGAACGTGACAGAAGATTAATGTGTTTTCTAACAACTCCCAGACTTTATTAATGGATCACATTATGTTCAGCTGAAGTTTGGAGCCAGTACCTTTCTCATGTTGTGTTTTGTCTGTCTTTTTAAATCTTTGTTGGACTTTCCCAGAAGAGGAAAGAAGAAAAAATAGGGAAATAACGTACAAGTCTATAAGCCTACAACATTATTATTTTTTTAATCTCCTTCTCTTTGATTTGAAAAAACTCATTAGCAAGAATTAGCTTTCATTAGACTGTCAGAGAGTGTAAGTCCCCAAAAAGCTTCTGTATATGTTTTACTAAACAGTGCTGTGCCACATAAATGCCAGTATTACTTAAAAAGAGAGAGAAGGTTACAAAATTCAAAACATCGTACCAGATCATTTATTTAGCAGCTGAGGCATCATATACTGACTCTGGCAGAGATTTTTACTGATTATATTTCTCCCTGTAGCATTGCATTCAGAGAGAGCTTCTTCACTCACGAAAGATACCAGAAAATGGTATTTTATCAAAGTGTGCTATTTACTCTATAAGCCCTTTATCTATTAGTAAATAGTTGACTTGTTCTACATGAATAATTATATAAAAAATTTTTCAATCCTCAATGACACAGCTGCTTTTTACATATTTCTTATGCGCTCACTGGTTCTCCTGGTTATGTTTTCCAGGGGTGGTGGTTTCCACATTTTTCTGTGGGAAATTTTACAGTTTGCTAGCAAGCTGCTTCTCTGAGATTGGGAGCATTGGGGCCAACTCATGAGTGCTACAAAGAGCACTGCAAGGCTTCAGCAGGGACAAACTCCTGCCTCTTCAAGGCCAGGTTGAATGGGGCTTGGAGCAGCCTGGCCTAGTTGAAGGTGTCTCTGCCCACAGCAAGAGTGGCAATAAGATGGTCAGTAATGTCCCTTCCAGCCCAGTTCATTCTGGGTTTCCATGATTCCTCACTGGAGAATGTGCTAAAGCCCTGAGCAGTCCATTCCAGCTCAAATCTCTTTGCATGTGTTAACCACCAGCAGGAAGCAGTGTGGTTAGGGACAGCAATATTTCAGGTGGAATTACATAGAACCTGCCTTAACCATCCCTGCCTTCCCAAAGGCACGGGGCACTGGGATTGCTGCAGCTCTGGGAGCTGTAGCCAGATCAATTTGCAAGAACTAAGGTGTGTTGAATTCGTGGAGTCGATTTTGATCTGTCCATAGCAATTTGCCCATAGCAATTTAAAATTCAGCCAATTTCCACTCCAACGTGAAGAATGGAATGAGTTACCAGCAGAGATGCTTCTCATTTCCAGGGGAGGCCAGTGCCTCGACAATGTGGGACAACAACGCTTGGATTTTCTTCTATGACAACAGCACTGAAGGAGAACCTCCCTTCCTAATCCAGGATTTTATCCATGCCTTCCAGCCAAATGCCAAACTTATCATCATGCTGAGGGACCCTGTTGAAAGGTGAGCCAGAAAATTTTCTTGTTATAATAATATTATTAGTTCTCACTCTGTTGGATGCAAGTAAATATTCTCGTGGTGTTTGAGAGCTACTTGGTTGTGATAAGAGACGTTTTATTCTGTGTATTTTGGCACAGGTAACTGTGATAATGTTTTAAAGAGAAGCATGTGAGTGTGAATGCCACAAGTGCCATGCCTGGACACCTGAGCTACTCTGAAAAGAAGAATTTATAGGTTTCCAAATGCAATCTGATGCCATTACCTGAGCTAATATGCCTTGCTTCTCAGCAGGGCTCGCTAGTCTAGGAGGGCACTGCATCTTCAGACCTCAGCAGAAGTGGTCCTGGGAAATGTTTAATTTCATTTAGGTAGTAAAATTTATGTTCTCATGGGGTTTGCAGTTAAAACTGATTAAATAATAATGATTAGTAATGACTAAATAGCTCCAGAGTCAGCAAAGGATACAAACTTCTATAAATCTGGAAAGTGCTTGGTGAGACACTCGTGTAAAGTTTCACTGGGCATTTGTAGCTTGCACAGCCAACAGCTACAGGAGCTCATCCTTGGTCTTCCTGACTTCGCAGGGAAAGGGCTTGGCTTTTGCCAAGCTATGGGCTGTTTTGAGTGGCTGTGGAGAGCCAGGAATGTGCAGCTTTCCACTTGTATTTCACTTTTTCTCTCCAGTCTTCCTCCAGATTTCTGGGACATTTCTTTCCACTGTGTCCTCTGAAGTGGCATAATAATGATGAGGGTAGTGGGGAGGGTGGAGGGGGTGGAGGCAGAGTCCAAAAGGATCAGACTGAGGGGGTGTGAATTCCTTCTTACTGTAGCTCCATAGGGATATTCAGGATACTTGTGGCAAGGTCAGTGCCCAAGGGCAAAACCCCAGAAAAAACTCAGGGAAGGGAGAGGATGCAGATGATGGTGGAGGTGCAGATGAGGATGGGGATGCAGATGATGGTGGGGATGCAGATGATGGTGGGGATGCAGATGATGATGGGGATGCAGATGATGGTGGGGATGGAGATGATGATGGGGATGCAGATGATGGTGGGCACCAGGCTCTGGTGGCTCTGGGAGAAGAGCAGACCTGTGGTGCTTGTGCAGGCAGCCCATATCCACTGCCCAGCAGATTCCAGAGCTGGGATGGTGCTCCCCAAGGATCTTCCCTGTTAGCAGGGCATGGCTGAGGTTTGAGCAGGGCTGGGAGATGCTTCCCAGCTCCTGTGTCAGGAAATGCAGCTCTCAACTTCAACGGCATCTCCTGACCCCAGGAGTTAACAGATGGCAATTTTATGTGAGAGAGCGGCTGAAGTGGCTTCCTCATGTAAATTAGTGACGAACTCCCTGATTGCCTTAACCACCCTCTGTAATGGGGGTGTAGCTCTTTGCCAGCTTTAGCAAGGGTGACAGAAAAAGTCAGCTTTGTCTCCCTTACTGTGTTTATGAAAAATTGGTTCCTTTTTGTTTACAGTTCCCTACGTTCCTGATGGCTCATCTGAGCTGCAGCGGCGAAAGCAGAAGGGACAGCCCAGGCATCCACTGGTGATGCCAGGCAGTGGGACAGGTTCTTTGGAGTAGCCAGGAGAGTGTGGGGCTGGGACAGGCTCTGATCTAACCTGCACAGGGTCTGGGCTATCCCCAGCAGGGAATGTTTGAATGACATCATTTTTTTGATGGTTGTTGTTAACTGGTGTCATTATTTCATTGGGATGGACAGAGGTTGAAGGGAAGGACTTCAAGTAGCCAGAACAGCTGAAAACCTAATCAGCAAAGGCAGATGGCCCCAGAATTAAAAACAGATGGGGGGAAAAAAAAAAAAAAGAAAAAGAAAGAAAAAGAAAAATTGAAAGAAAATCTCAACTGCCCTGTAGAGGGAGAACTTGTCCTCAAGAATGTGGTTTTTCATAAGATGCCAACAAGTCTTAAAAATGATGCATTTCTTTTGATGGATGGTTAGAAACACTAAGCAGTCATATTAAACCTTTTATATGACCCTTCAGCCTGGCCCATGCTGTACCTGCTGCCTGCTGACTGATTTCCCCCAGGAAGAAGCTTTTCACCACTCAGTCTCACCATCCCTGGGACAAGCTGGGTCCTGATGTCCACATTTCCTGCAAGCAGGAGATGCTGTTGTGTGTCTCATTTAGGTGAACTCAGCTGGCATGGTCCTTCAGCTTTTCCATTTCTTTTTTTTTTTTTTTTTTTTTAAATGAACAGAGTCTTCATTTGTTTCACATGAGAATTAAAATCCAGTTCTTGCAAAACACTGACATAAATAATGAGTGCAGAGAGGCTATTCCTGTGCTTAAGTGCTTTACTGGATTAAGGCCTAAACTTTCCAAATGAGGTATTTTTAAGTACCCACAGAAATCTAGGGAAGTTAAAGGATAAATGAAGTAAGTGCAATACAAAAGGTTACTGCAGTAATAAGCGAGACCTAAATAGATTGGTGTTTTTAGGTCATTTCTTAGACACCTGTGGTTTTTTGGAAGAGGATGAAAGAAATGTAGGATTTCTGGAATTTTGTCGAGAGATGGGTACTGTAGAGGCATCAAATCTGTGCTGCAAACACTCTTGGGGAAGTGACTCCTCGAATGATACAAAATCCTGTGGTATTGTTGTGATTTTGGTCATTCTAAGCCTAATTATGAATGGAAGTTAAAATATCATGGTCAGCACATCTAATATTTATGCCATGTCTGAGCATTTCCTTTGTCTCTTTAAAACATGTTCACCTTGCAAAAGCCTAATTAAGGTTTCGGGGGTTAATGCTAAAATTGATATTTTCCTTGCCGGTAGGTTTTGGATGTTTTCACCACGTCACTCCCAAAGGAATTTGAATTTACTTTTTAAAGTCATTTTAAGCAACTGGAAAACTCGTGCTAAAAGTGTGCAATGAGAGGATACTCCTCCGTAACTTAGAGAAACTCCTGCTTTATCTTGAAAAAAACATAAAAAATCAACAGGTGGAATGCTGTAAATAGGAAGTTTTTGATGGAAATTCAATATAAAATTGGAGATGAAGCTTCTTGTAAAAGGAATGTGAAATCTGGACTCTTTCTTACTCGTGATGGTAGCCAGCTTGGTAATCATACAAAAATTACACTTTCTAACCCACCTAAAGTTAAAGTTTCTAAAATCAGGTTTAAGTTTTAGAGACAAGGACTGTTCCTGTCCAGGGAACACCAAGTGTAGAGGTGCACCAACATCAGCTGAGGCCGGTTCTATTGTCCACAGAGAACATGAATTTAAAGTCTAAAAATTTGCCTTCAAGAGAAAACATTGGCACACACAATTTCTAAGGTCAGGGCTCTCCAGGGATCCTGACCTTGAAAGTGTGGATGCTGTTCAAAATTCCCTGAAGAGGGTTTTGCTGTGAGCTGAAACTCATTGAAATGAACGGGAAAAGTGTCGCTGGGTGGCAGGCTGTGGGTGGGACTCTGTTACGCACACGTCCCCTCTCCCTGGATCCCTGCACCTGGTTGGAATTGCCCTGTAAATAAGTGTTCCTCCACCCCCCCAGCCCCTCACTGCCGCGTTTTCCTCCCCACAGGTTGTACTCCGATTATCTGTACTTCGCCAGCGCCAACAAATCCGCGGAGGATTTCCATGAAAAAGTGGCGGAGTCCCTGCAGCTGTTTGAGGGCTGTGTGCTGGATTACTCCCTGCGAGCCTGTGTCTACAACAACACCCTCAACAACGCCATGCCCGTAGGTATTTCCAGGAGCATTTGGTTCCTTGCTGCTTTCACCTGGTGGAGAGGTTGTTAAGACGTCGAAATGCTGTGCAAGGAAGCAGCGAGAAATCAAAACTTTCTCCCTTTTCATTTGTAAAGTGGAGGACATAAACATAAATGTAAACATGTAAAAGATGGTGTAGGGGCCCAGCTGTCTCCTCAGCCTGTTCCCTGCTGAATGCCAGCAGGGATAACACAGCCTTCCTATTGTGCAAGTGCATGGAGAGCACATTTAGTGAAGATTGCAATTTAATGTGCAAGCTTTCTGCAGATGTCTCCAAAAAGTAGCTCTGGCAAAGATCTTTGCAGTACCAAATTGCCTCAAAATCAGAATAAATTATGTGTTGTTTTGTAAGAAAAGGCTACCAATAACTAGATAAAATATATAAAATATATTTTTTTCTTTTTTCTTTTTTTTTTTTTAATTTTTTTTTTTTTTTT
>VZTE01003378.1:1424291-1494928 GCA_013397775.1 Eulacestoma nigropectus
TTTTTTTGAATTGTGAATGCCAGAAAATGATACAAGAAAACACAGAATCTGCTGGCAGGGGAATGGATAAGTATTACAGGCTTAGGATTCCAAAATTCACAATTTTCATGTAGAACTAACTTCAGACTTTGCTCGAGGGCAGAGAATAATATGGAAGAGATTGACTTGAAGTATCACATCCGGCCAGTTTGCCATTCAATCCTCTTTTATTTGCTGAGGCTGTAAAGGATTCAGAGGGAATAGTTCCCTCCTTTGTCTCTGGGGTGAAGTTATTGTCTCTTCCACTGGATAAAATAACAGCACAAGAGTGTATTCCATGGGCTGGAGCCCTGCAGCAGCAGAGCAAACAGGACACTGCTCTCACTTCCCAGGTAGACTGGGAAGTTGCTCATTCCTGACTGCAGCCCCCAGGACTCCCTCACACACCAGTTGCTGCTGGGCAGCATCACAGAATTTTCCAGCCATCTGCTTGCACAAATGTATTCCTTCCAGTGTGGCAGAGAAAGGCAGAGAGAGAACCAGAAGGAAAGATTTTCCTCTTCTATTCATCCTCAGGGTGCAGAACCCATCTCCATTTGTTGTCTTCGGCAGCCCTCTGAAGAAGATGCTTCTGGAAACGAGCAGAGGAGGCCTCTTTCCATAGAGCCACAAGCAGGTGTTTGTAATAAAAGCCACGTGCCAATTGTGCTCCTCAACAACCTTTTATTGCTTCTTCTCCAGCCAAGTTGCTAAATCTGTTGTGTTCATGGTTTGCTGTGCGTTGAAGAAGTGAGGACTGTTGTCCCTGGTGAGCTCATTAGGTTGCTGATTCTGTGACTATGCCAGGAAAAAGATGGGTTTGCTATTTGTTAATGTATTTCTGAAACCAGAGAGGCGTCCTGGGCATCGTGGCTGCTGATGGATGCTGATGGTGAAGAAAGGAGTGTTTGGCACTTGGAATCAGTGGAAAGAACATTGCCCAGAGAAAGGCACAGTGAGCCTTTGAGGGTGATCCCAACTGTGGCCTTCCAGCACCTGAAGGAGCGGACAAGGAAGATGGAGAGACTATTTACAAGAGCCTGGAGTAAGAAAAGAAACATTAAACCACAAGTTTGCTCCAGTGCTGAGTGGAAGAAGGCATTGACTGAGGGCTGGGGAGCTGCCCTGCCAGAATTATCCCATCTTAGCCCCATGTCTTAATCAAATAAGAGGTTCCAGATTCTGGTGTAGCACATCTATAAAGAAGTCTGCTAAATATGGAGACTCAAGTTATAAGCAGCCAAAGACACACATCAGAATCACACGGGATAATAACAATTTAGCAATAATTCAAAATATGGCTTTTTTAGAGGAATTTATGTAGCAGTGTAGGTCATGGGGCAGTGTCAGAAGTGAAAGAGGCTGTTGTCTGACTTCATTGGCTCTGTGGTAATTTGAGCTGAAGATGTTAAGTCTCTTTTAGGAAAGATGCTTAAGACTTGGGATTTGTGTTCCTCTCTTCCGAGCCTGAAGGGATTTAGAAAAATATTTATAAGCACAGTTGGAGGCTGGACTTTTTAAGAACACCAGGCTACCCTTTTTATGTTTCAACTTGTTATGTAAAATTGAGGAGGGAAGAAAAACAGAGGTGAGGGCAGGAGAGGCTGAAAAATCTGCCTTTCCCCTCTCTGGTCTGACAGTCTGGCTCTTTCCTTGTGTACTCAGACAAGGCACCATCAACGCTGCTGCAGCTGAGATCTCAACCTAATTATTGCAATCAGAGGATGCAGCAAAATGCACCCAAATCTTATATCTGATATCAAATCTGAATATTTGTCCTGCTCGTGGCAGCGTGACCTGGTGCAGCTGATAGTTGTGGAATCATTCAGGTTGGAAAAGACCTTTACGGTCGTTGAGTCCAAGTTTTAACACAGCACTTGCAAGCCCACCCCTAAACCATGTCCCCAAGGTGAAACCAAACTGAAATAAGCAGCCCTAGGGTCTGGAAGAGTGACAAGACTGAGCACCTTCCCTTGAATCATTGTTCATCCGGGGGCCAAGAGCCCTCAGTGTCTCCATGAAGGTTGGATCATCCCAAGTCTGAGCATCCTTCTGCAGATAATTGTGTCTGTGCAACACTTTCACACAGACCTGTGAATGGTGCAGCAAGTGCACAGCCCAGCCCTTGGTAAAATGACATCTCTCACCTGTAGAAAAGCCATTTGCAAAGATTTCCTTCAGCTGCCCCAAAAACAAGAGGAAGACTTAAAAATGTTCACACATTTTCTTTTTGTCATTCCTCAAAAGCACATTTTGGGGATATTTTGCCCAGATGACATAGGTGAGTGTTGTTTTTTTATGGCTAGAAGTGTTGTAAGGTGAATTAATTTGGGTTTTTTGTGCTTACAGGTGAGGTTACAGGTCGGGCTCTATGTCGTGTATCTCCTGGACTGGCTGACAGTTTTTAACAAAGATCAGATACTTGTTCTTCGCCTGGAGGACCATGCATCAAACATGAAGTACACCATGCACATGGTGTTCCAGTTCCTGGATCTGGGTAGGTGTTTGCTGGCTGGTTCAACTGTACAAAATCACTATTATCCTTCTTCTTTTCCACTGTTTTTGCTTTATTAAGAGACAAAAAGAGAAGCAAAGGAATGTGGCTTGAAGGATGCACAAATCTCGTTGCCTGGAGTCAAGCAAAATTAAATTCTCAAATGCCTGGTGTTAGAAGATCTTAGACTATATAAAGAAAAAAAATTCCAGACCACTCAGAATGCAGGGATTTATCTTCCCATGCAGAAGTCAGTCCTGCTTCTGAAGGCACTCAGGGCTTGCTTGCCATGGGCTTCCAGAGATGCAAAGTTATCCCACACAATTTTGGCCCAGAACCTAAATCTGAGCATGATGAAAGGTTGTGTTTGTAGCCAAGGAGAAAGGGGAAATTGTGTTTTTGCTGTCTTGATTGAGACATCTGTTGCTAATCCTCGGAGAAACGCCGGCAGACAAAACGTTGCCCAATGTTGATTTGACAGTAGCAAGAGAATGAAAATGTGGCTGAAAAATCGTCTGTCTGGTCCAAAGATTGGTCTAGAAGATGAGAAAGCTTGGATGTAGCAGACTGAACAGATGAAAAGCTTGGCATCTGCTTCCTGAATATGGTTTGTGCTGGAAAACTCTGTAGGTTTTTATCTTGCTGATGCACAGTTGTTCCCAAAGTGGGGGCATCACTACACCTGTGTCCACTTTGATCCCTCTGAGAGCTTCCAAAATAAACAAAACAAGGGCTTACCTGAGTGCTGAGAGAAATTTGGGGAGTTTCTATCGGGTATTAGTCAACTAACACCATGACATGAAATAGCAGCATAAAATACCTGCAGCCCCAAAATGGATGGGAAGTTGTCTTCAATCATTGGGGTTTTTTTTCTGAAAACAGATATTTTCCTCCAAGAATGATTTGTGCTGCTTTTTATAGAGGTGATTAATTAATGGGAGAGGAAAACGTATTATTTCCAAATTTACCAGCAGTGATTTACTTTACTAATCTGAGCCTGTATTCAATATTCTGAAACATCGTGGCTGCTAACAAAAAACACATTTTTCTCCCCATGGCAAACCTTCTGATTTAGTCATTAGATTTCCTTAGGATGGACATTTTTTGGAGTAATATTTGAAGAAAATACTCTCCTTTTTTCCACAGGACCTCTGAGTGAGAAACAAGAAGCTCTGATTACCAAGAGTCCTGCATCAAACACCCGAAGACCTGAAGACAGAAGCCTGGGCCCCATGCTGCCAACCACCAAGGCAATTTTAAGAGATTTCTATAGGCCTTTTAATACAAAACTGGCACAAGTTCTTTTTGATGATGCTTTTTTATGGAAGAGGACATAACGTGTAAATTTCGTGCCACAACTACAGTGCTTAAAGGAGTTTTTATTTTTTTAAATTCTATTTTTGTGCGTGGATATTTACTTTTTTTTTTTCCCATTCCAAAGAGCAGCCAATGGATGAGCTGAGAGCCTCACCTTCAGTCAGCACACGTCTCAACAGCTCTACCACCTTTTCCTTGGGAGGATGGAAAGCATCTTGCTTTAATCAGTTTGTGGCAACTTCTTTCACCCCAGCAAAGGAGTGGACAAGCATTAGGACAAAGATGATGTCTTGCACTCTTCCACAGGGGTGTTGAAGTTTAACCTTCTCTGAGATGCTGCAACACGGAGTTAGCATCAGTTTCCTACAATTACACTTATAATCTCATTTTCAATATATGTTATTCACTCATTTTTTTTTTTCAAACAATCAATGTCATTTAGTCATTAAAATTTTTAATTGAATTCAACCTAGAATTCTGTTTCTTTTTGTCAGCCTATTTACAAGTGGTCTTCACTCACACTAAGTGTGTTTCCTCAATTCTGAAAGCAAGATAAAGTGCATTCACATAAATTTCCAAATCTAATTTATATCTTCAAGATAAATGGACTTTCCTAGCCACAGTTCTTGTAAAAGAAAATTCTATAATGCAGGTAAGAATGGATGGCTGAGATCCAAACAGGCCAATTTGGTGTTTAGCACAACAAACTCATTGCCTTCCATATTTTGTTCATGTAAGCATGAATATGTATCATTTATTCACATCACTCACACATTTTCCCAGTGAGAATGGGCTTTATTAAAAGTCCATTCCTGGCCATGGAGAGCTTTTATGGGTACTTCTGCTGCATTCTACAGGATTCCTCTTCTCCATTGTGAAGGAATATGCATTTTAAAAGCCAGATGAAATTTTGCTATTAAAATCATAAACGGGCAGGAGTCTCAGTAGCTTACAGAAAGGATGTGTTACCTCAGGAATTAGGTGCATGTTATGTATTTCCCCCTTCAGGAAAAATGTCTACATTCAGTTAAAGAAGGTGAGATACACGGACTTGAGGGAAAAAAAACCCAGCATTTTGGAAGTTGTGAAGAAACTTTGGACTACCTGAAAGTTTTTATTTGACTAAAATGGTCAGATATTTCTGTATAGATGTGTACTAATGCAATCTTTGATCTCAAACACACCGGGTTAGGTCACTGTCAGCTACAATTTGCAGCCTCTTGCAGGTGGAAGTCCCACCTGAGAGAGGGACGTTTTTTAAAGAGGCAAACATAAATGCTGCCTATTGATCATTTCCTCTCTAAACTGATTATTTCCTCCCTGAATGTGTGTTGAGTGAGTCAAATGAAGCTCCTGTCCAGCTGACAGCTATCAAAACCCCAGAGAATCCTCTCTGATTGGCTTCATGTGTCCTTTCAGCCTTGATGCTGGACCCCACAGTGCAGCTTTATTGATGGATTCACAAGTACATTTGCAAATATTAAAGATAACTCTTCCCTATCCCCCTCCCTGGGGACATATTATTCACTTAATGTGTTTCTCAACTGAGAATTACTGCTGAAAACTTGATGAATCCTGAACATTTCACACGGGACTATGATTGGTGACATGTGAGATGTTTTGCAACAGGAGACCATTTCTAGGTTCTTTGCCAACTGGTAATGTGCTGTTTAAAAAAGGATTCAGTCTGGGGTTTGAAAAGCCTAAAATAAGTAATTCAGCAAAGTATTCTCGACAACCAGAACAGATTAGTTCTAGTTCGGAAATGCTCACAGTCCAAAAATGGCTGGAGATCTGAGAACGGACTATTTTAGCAGTACAAATAAAAAATGTCATGGGACCGTGAAACAGAAAATCAGAATGAATTTGCCACCGTTTGCAGATGTAAAAAATTTAATCAACAACTTATTTACACCAAAGAGTTCAGCCAGCTGTGCTAGGATTTGGAATCAACACTGTGTGGTCAGGATAACTCTATACAGATGTTTCCTAACCTGGCCTGCCACGGTCAAATATTTCCATTTAGTTGTCAACTACAGGCAGGATCTAATGATATTATCTTACCAGCCCTAAAAGCTAATTAATGCATCTGTCCTTATCATTAACTTGAGCATGGAACAGCTCACGCACTCTGGTTTGTGCCTGTGGTCCTTCTGAAAGTGAAGCCTTCAATGAGGCTGCTTTTATGTCTCCATCCCCTTCATGACCCCCAAAATAGGATCTCCTGATTTTATCACATCGCAACCTTATGCTGTTGGGTTGTGACACGACTAAGAATCAAACAGCAGCAAATATTTGTCAAGAAGGTGTTTTGAAGGTAAGGATATCACTCTCAAGTTCAGGCTGGAAAAAATAAAATTGATCTGGTGACTCAGAAAGAAATAAAACACCATTTTCTCAAGTGACATGGCAGAGCCTCTCTTCTTCAGCCACAGCCGTTCAGTGGCTTCACAGCAAATCTCTACCCAGGACAAGGCTCACCCAAGTCCTTCCAGTTCCCTTTACCATTCTGCTGACAATTCTAGCTGTGAAAAAAAATGAAATTTTATTGGTATTAGTCACTGTAGCACTGAGGTGAGTTACATCCCCAAAAGAGCAATTTGCCAAGAAGTTGGAATTAATATCAAGACAATATGTTTCAGTTTTTTGTGTTTTGTGCCAAAGCATAGCAGCGGCTCCTTGCAAAGACCTCAGAAAATCCGTGTCTCATACTGTGCTTTTGCGCTTATCTCTGCTGAACAAAACTAATCAGACAAAGATGCAGCTTTCCTGAGTGCAAAGGCACTGAGGAAAGGGTTCTTTCCAAATGTCTTTGCTGCTGCTTCAGAAGAACGTGAAATGTGTTTTCTGTAAACCCTTGAGTGTTTGGGCCAAGCATCTTGGCTGTCTGGAAGAAGTACAGTGAAAAAAAGGATCTCCTGCGAAGGAAAACAGGCAGTGGCTGACAAGGGAAATGGTGTGGTGTTATCTGTTCAGTCCAGGCCACAGGCTCTGGGATTCCAATTAGCAAACTGCGGATAAATGGTGAAGTTGTTGCAGTTCTGAGTGTATCTTTCTGCCAAGAAATGAATCTATTTTCCAGCTAAGCCAAATGCTCTTTTATTAAAGACAAGGCACAACAGTGTCAATACAAAAGTCATTCCTGCTTGATTCCCCTCACACCGTTGAGGGGGACATTTGATAGGACCAGAGGACACGGCCTCAGTTTGCATCAGGGGAGGTTTAGGTTGGATACCAGGAAAAAATTCTTCACTGAAAGGGGTGTCAAGCATGGAACAGGCTGTCCCGGGCAGTGAAGTCACCATCTCTGGAGGGATTTAAAGGATCTGTGGATGTGGAGCTTGGGGACATGGGTTAGTGGTGGCCTTGGCAGTGCTGGGGGACGGTCTGAGATCTCAGAGGTCTTTTCCAGCCTTAACGATGCTACGATTCCATGATTAGGTGGTTCCCGACAGGAATTCTTGTCTTGCAGTACCATCTCGTGGCCAACCCCGGCAGTTCTTTGTGCCGTGCCCGCGGCTTTTTCCCACATTGAAAAAATAAGAGGGAGGTGTAAGAAGACAAAGCAATTTCCACTTCTTTTCAGATGCTCCCAGGAATAAAATTTCTGGTGCAGCTCAGGAGCTGGGAAACGTGAGGAGAAGTGCTGGCTTGGCACAGCCTCAGCACCATGGAATCACAGATTCATTTAGGTTAGGAAGGACCTCTGAGATCATCAAGTCAGAGACCCCAGCACTGCCAAGGCCACCACAAACCCATGTCCCCAGGTGCCACATCCACAGAGCTTTTAAATCCCTCCAGGGATGGGGACTCCACCCCTGCCCTGGGCAGCTGTGCCAGGGCTGGACAAACCTTTCCATGAAGTTTTCCCTAATATCCAATCTAAACCTCCCCTGTGCAAGTTGAGGCCTTTCCCTCTTGTCCTGTCCCTTGTTACTTGGGAGAAGAGACCCCCACCTCATCCAGGGAAAGATGCCACCAGCAGCTGAGGCTGGGAGCTGCTCACCTCTGCTGATTTCATCCATGTCCTGCTGGGGACAGATGCTTTTAAGTCACAGCTCCTGTGAAAACTCTGCACAGCCTTAATCAATAGAAAGACCCTCAAAATGATTGCCAGCATGGCAGGGGCTTAATGGGCTGCCAGGCTGGAAGCTGCCATTAAAATTAGAGGCCTGCTTTGAATATATTAAGCCACAATTAGCAGAAAATAAGGTCTGAAAGAGACACAAATAGTAATCACTGCATCGCAGTTCAGAGGAAAGACACTTTCCCTCACCCTCGTCGTTTCTAAACATCCCTTCGCTGGGTGAAAAACTTCCCCTTCCAGCAGGCGTTGATGTGACGGTGCCTCAGCTGGGCTGGCAGGGGTGTGGAAGGTCTACTGAAAAAATGCTAAAAGTACAACTCAAGTGGTTTAAAGCTGCTGTTAACTCACTGGCAGAGCAGCTGCTGTGTGACACTGCACTGCAGGGCAGCTGCACAGGACACCCTCCTTGAGGAAAACAGGGCAGATTTCCAGTTCTTTCCTCAGTCTGGGTGTCTCACACACTTAGAAAATTATTTCTTCCTCTATTAATGGATGGGAATGAGGACAAGGAAGGGTTCTGCTAGTACCCAGAGCTCTGCAGTAGATGAACAGCTCCAGAGCAGCTCCCAAAACTTCATTTAATTTAGGCTACAGGAGCCTGAGCCACAGATGACTTGCAAATAACTTGGGGTTTCGTTTTTGATGAAGCTAAACCCAGTACATCCTGATTATTGAACACATTGGGTGTCTCAGAGACCAAAGATTTGGGGCTGCTGCTGCACTCTCTGGGTGGTTAATTTGGTCTACACATGTTATTTCCTCCTCTAGGATGCTGAAATCAGAAATAGAAAGCAATGAAAACTTCTGTCTATCAATAGAAGCTGGGCAGTCCTACAGGGCAAGGAGGCAAAGGCTGTGGTAAAACAGCTACAGAAAGGGATGGGGAAAGGGGAAAAATAAGAAAGAAATCCTGCATCTGAGTCTAATGAGGTCCTGGAATGCTGAGACAAATTGATCACACAAAATTGCATGGAAGAAAGTAAAGCCAAGCGAGGGAGCCAAAAAACCCAGAAGAAATAAGACAGAGAAATAAGCTGAAAGGCATGTGTGGCTGTAAGATGAAAAGGTGGATTTTTTTACCATCTGAAGAGGCTTAGGAAAGGAAAACAATCATATCACCTGGGAAAGGATGTTGGCTTGACTGGAAAGGCATCAGCTGAGCCCATTGCAGACTTTGCTTTTGTTGTTTGTTGCACTGAGAGGTCTAAATTCACCATCAGGGGTGGGATCCATAGAAATGTGGGTTCCTCACCTCCTCTGCCTGGCTTGTGCAAGACTCGAATGCTTCGTTGGAGCTTGGGAAGGAGCAAACACTGAAAGGGAATAGAACGATTATTGAGGGGAAGGTCTGAAAAAAGAACAAGAGGTGCTTGACTGGATTAGGAGTCTGAAAAAGAGGCTAAAAGCTGCATTTCTGGCTAAAAAAGAGGAAAGGATTGGCATCAGAAATTTCTCAGGTATCTCTGTCCCTGAGTGCAGGCTTTAGATGAGAGATCCATAAAAAGGCAGGATGTATAACAGGTGGCAAAAATACACCTTTCATTTTGGGCTCTGTTTGGAGGAAAACTCGTTGATTTTAGGTGCTGGGGTGTGCTGCTGCTGACAGGGGCAAGGTGGGGAGCAGAGAGGTGGGGTGCAGCACTTTGCCAGCCCAGCCCTCCAGCTGCAGCTCTGAGGGGTCACCAGGCAGTTTTTTATTTTCCAGTGGTGTAAGAGCAGCAAGAAATAAGCACGACTGGGCCGGCAGCACACCACGAGAGGGCAGGGCATAGCTGGAAATTCAGCTGCAGCTGGAGATCCAGTGCCACAGCCAGACCCAGCTCCCTGCCCTGCAGCGCAGCTGCAGCAAAGGACACCTGGAAGGTGGAGAAGGAGGGGAAAGGAGGGACGTGTCTGATAGTGGATGTCTGGTGGGCAACAAACCCGGAGATTTCATCGGAATTGCACCAAGTGGTGGAGAGAATTTGGTTCTCATGCTATGGAACATAAACACACACACAGAATAACACAATCTAACTCATATGTAGCTCAACATAACTCATGCAAAACATGACACAAGCAGCACTGGCAGAGTTAGACAAAAGGGCTGAAACATACTCAGCAGAACAATTTACACACAGTACAGAATCATGGAATTGATTATGTTGGAAAAGACCTTTAAGGTCATCAAATCCACCCTCATGGCATTGATGCTCGTCACACACAGCCATTGGCATCATAATCCCACTTCTTTCTCCTGCATGAGCCAGCCAGGACTGGGGGAACTTAAACTCACTCTGCTCCACACAAATCACTCTGCTGAACACAAATCCCTTCTCAAACCTCAATGCAGTTTTGAAGGTGCCAATTAAAAATCCCACTTCCTTGCTGACTGGCAAACGTGATTCCAGCTCCTCTGAGTTTATAAGTTCAGTGCAGTATTTTATTATCCTGTATCAAGATATATCAGGAAAAGGACACATGAACAATCCATCCCCACTGAAAATTCCTCCTATGGCAGTGGCACACTCAGCAGTCAGCTCAGTGTTCATTGAATCAATAACAGCATTTGCCAAGTGCTCTGCTGCCCCACAGTGATATTACCAAACCAAGCACTGCTGAAGCATGTTTTGTTTCAGTAGTACTATCAACACATGAAAAAAGTTTCTTGGGCTGAAAAAAAACTTAAATAACACCTACCAAACTGGCAAATATGAGTCAGTCCTTGACAGTGCTGTGTCGTACAGCCCAGGGTGAATCCTGGAACATTTGTTCCTGATCCAAAGCCAAGTGAGCAGGATGCCTGGCCTATTTCAATGGTTAATATGTGCCTTCCTGAAACTGGATTAAAAAATATTTCACTTCAGCAGGTGGTGCTGCAGAGCAGTTCTGTCATTCTAGCCATGCCTGAGCTTTTGTACTGCCACATTTGAGAAGAACTGGATTTATGTATTTACATTGGGCTGATTCTCAGTAGTTTCCCTTTCTTCTCTATGTGTTACAGGAGTGAATATTACTTAATGAACACCCCAGCAGGTCCATCTTGCTGTGGAATTACAGGCTGGGAGGGCGAAGGCAGCACAGCAGGAGCTAAGGCAGGTGTTTGAAAGAGAACAATTCAGCAAGCAATCAAACCCCTGAGCTTCTGAAGCCAGGAGGTTCAAAGCACTTGGGCTAGCAGAAGTGTATGGTGTGAGCATGAGAAAACCTCAGCAGGCAGAAGCTGTAGGTGTCCAGCACTGCAGGAGGCAGGGTTTGCTGAAGCTATCTGCTGCCAGAGCCAGGAAACTGGGAATTTTAACACTTAAGTTGAGGAACTGACATGCTGGAGAACTGGAGAACTGAGGGCAGAGACCGATGAAAGGCTCCAAGTGCAGCCCTGGTGAGGGTAAGCTGATTTATTTTAGAGAAACTGAGGCTTGTGCCAGAGTGATTTGGTCCTCAAGCTGCAAAGAGAACCAGCTACCAAGAGATATTTGCTCACTGTTCATTGCTGTCTTGGCAGGTATCTCAGACATTTTAGACTGTAAATATTTAAAATTTGAAGGACCTTTGCCTGTGGGTGTTTAAAAATCTGTTACTGCTTTAAGGACTACTTTTCTTAAGATCCACATATTCTTCATTTTTCATGTCTTCTGTATTTTCTTTACTTGCAGGAATGCTGCATCAAGGAATTTTCCCCCAGAATACACTCAGCTCATGGCTGTAGTCACCAAACCTGAAGGAAAGGAAGATGATCTTGCAGCTATCCCCTGCTTCCTTGGGATTCAGAAGGTGTTAAGGACCTTGTCATCCCCAGATCCTCCTCAAACCTCGAGGAAGCCTCTAACAAGACAGCCCTGGGCTCACCTTGCCTTCCCCTCAAGGCTGGCAAACCACCAATGCTGGCTTGGCTTTACACCTAAACTGATATTCCCCTGGGAGTAAAATATCACCAAAAGTTCCTTGTTTCATGAGATAGCCTGGAGGAAAAAAAAAAAAGATAACTTAAGCAACCCATCCTACCCCCACGTAGCTCCTGGTGAGAAGATTGAAGGCCAATGGAGAGAATTTGGTCAGGTTTGCATCCAGGCATGGGGAGAAATTCCTCTGCTGCAAGGAACCAGCCCAGTGTTTGCCTTCTGGTTGCTTTAAAAGGACAAGGCAAAAGGGGATGCGAGGAATGTAACTGATTTGAATAAGTAGCTTGAACAATATCCTGGGATTGTTTTGATACAAGGAGCTGTTCACAAAGCTTTGTGAGGGTAGCCAAAAACTGGTTGTCATTAAGTCTAAGAACCAAGAAAATACTGATTTTTTTAAAATGAAATTATTTTACATACTTTGAAACATGCACTTTGTTATTTAGCCCCATTCAGGCCTGGGTTTCCTAACATATTTGTCCTGCTTTTCCCCAGAGCAACTGATTTCCACACACGCTGCAGATTTTCTGCTCTGCCGTTGAAACCACTTCCCAGAACAAGCTGGGCTGGTTCCTGGTTGTCCTTGAAGCATTTCCACACCAGCCCAGTTTTAATGAGCAGTTGCCACTCAAAGGGCTCAGGTTTGTAGGTCAGGTAGATGCAAACACTTCCGTAACGCCAAAGTTTTTTATGGAATCACAGAATCCCAAAGTGGAAGAGACCTCAAAAACCATTAAGTTCCACCCCCCCACCACGGTCAGGGACACTGCCCATGTAACACATGCACTCTAACACATCAGGAAAAATATTGAAGTATAAGTATTTTTTTTCCCCTGAACTACAATCTTTCAAAGTTACTCCACGTTAAGGATAAGGCAAATGCATAAATTGAGATGCAAGGCCCTGAGAATATTATTCAAGAAAAGCATCTCTAAGTGAGTCACAATAGGAAATTTAGCTGCCCAAAATGTACGTGTAGTGCTGTTCATTGCAGTTTAGAAATAATTTTACATGTTTAAAGTCAATTTGACTATGACTGTAAGGGGCAGCAGCACCTATTCCCGGCACCTACGATCTTATTGTTATGTTTTATTGAATATATTTGGGAAAATAATTGCTTTCCCTTGTTCCAGCATGAAAATGAAATGAAACTCACTCTTGCACAGCAGAGCTGAAGCCTGGGTGTCACAAGTCCCAAGAAACGGTGCCACCACATTCTCATCAGGAGAGACATCCCTCCTGCAGACAAACTCAGGTGTGCACTGCAGGGAATGTGAGATGGCTGCACAGGGACAGCAGGAGAGGGTGGGACAACGCCAAAGTCACCCATGGAGAGAACAACACAAGTTCTCCAAAGCACTGGGCCTCCTCTGGGTGTTTCTTTTAGGGAAAAGACACTTCCTTTCTTCCCCACCGACGTGCGAGGGTGGGATGGCACAAATCCTGCTTTGCAGGAGCAGCCAGTCCCAGCTGTGAGAGGCTTTTCTCCAGTGTTTGTTCCACTCAGGGCAGGTCACAGCTCAGCAGGTCCTGGGCAAACAGATGTGCATCCAACACATCTGCTGGGAGCCAGCTGGCGGCTGGGAAGGAACTTGGTGGCTGCTGGAGGGGCACTTCTCACACCTGGAATTTGTTCTTAACAGCAAATCCAAACTCCAAGCGTGGGCTGCTCTCTTGGCTGTGTGAATTGAAAGGCTGGAGCGGCCTAGTTTTGGTAAAAGAGGCTCTTTCGGGTGAAGTGCTCAATCTTCTCACCCCTGGAAGAAAATGTCTCATCAAAATTTTATATGGTCTTGGGATCTTGGTGTTTCATCAAGAAGGCCTTTCCAGATGCATAAATAAGAAAAGACTGGAATATCACAAATTGCTTGTCCAGAGGGAAAAAAAGAAAAGTAGATTAAAAAAGAAAAAAAATTCAAGAATTTACTTAAAATCTATGGAAATTTAAACATACGTTTGGAAGTTTTATCTAACAGGAATATTATTGGTCTTGTAGGGAATTTTTTACGTAATCTCTTCTTTCTCCCTGGGGTTCTTCATAACAGGACCTTTGAGTTGAGGTCCTGAATGTGTTTCTGGGATAAGTGATACAGGCTGTAGGGGAGAGATCACCTCAGATGGGGTTTTAGGGACCCTTCAGAACTGACCATCTATTTATATGGCAACCTTGGGATATGGCAAGCTATGGGATGCGAGTTGATGACTCCAAGCAGTCTTTTCCAGTTTCTTATTAAAGAAAATTAGTGAAAGAAATGTTTGTTGTTCTAGGGCTCTTTTATAGTTGCCATAAAGAAGATCTCATATAATAAAGAGAAGATGTTAATAGGCCATAATAATATTAAAGAAGGTTTGATCTCTTTGTACTCATCATCCACCTCCCCAGTGAAAATAACAGGTTTTTCCTTTACAAGAAAAATAAAACAAAAATTAGTTTGTGGTGAGGTTTTTTCAGTCTAGCTATACAGAAAGTCCAGTTAAACAATGCCCCATCCCTGGAAGCGTCCATGGCCAGGTTGGATGGGGCCCTGAGCACCTGATCTAGCGGGTGGTTTCCCTGTCCATGGCAGAGGGGTTGGAACAAGACAAACTTTAATGCCCCTGACAACCCAAACCATTCTCTGATTCCATAAAAAAGTCATTTTCCAAAATTACAAAATGTGCTTCAAGCCTTTAAGGAAAGAATAAGAAATCTTTGGGCTGGTATTGCTAAAGTACTTTAGGGTCTTCCACACTGCTTTAATTCCTATGTGTGCTTTTCCGTCCTTCCCAAATATCCTTGATGTGATTCAGATTCCCCCATTGCTCATGGCCTTGCAGTGCTGCCTGTTGGGCTAACACAGAGTGGTAGAGAGGCACTATCAGCCACAGGGTTGTTACCCCACCCCAGAACACAAGAATAACCCAGGTTGCTGTTAATAGAGCCCTTGGGGTGGATTAGTGTGAAATGACACTGAACGATCAGTGTTTGTAAATATTCACATGCAAGGTTTATTGTAGAAAAATTGGGTTGCACAGGAAAACAGATATGGAGCTGTTTTGGTTGTTGTTATCCATAGCACTGTAACAATATAAAAGCATAAAAATATCACTTGAGAAAATGCAGAAGAAAGAGAAGGAAAGAGTAGGAGTAGAAAGATCTCACCATCTCTAAGCCTTGCTATGAGACTTGGTTGTTGCAATTTTGATGTCTTGGTCAAAGCAATAGTGGCAGTCTGGATCCATGGGGTGGTGGGAGAAATCCCAAAGAAGCAGTGGGCAGAGAGCCTCAGGTCCATCTGTTGAGTTTACATCACTCAGGTGCATGTGGGAACGCCCAGGTACCTCCGCTGGGGCGGGGAGTTCCAACTGGATGATGGAATGCTGTGGGTCATGGACACCTGGATGATGGAATGTTGTGGGTCATGGACACCTGGATGATGGAGTGTTGTGGGTCATGGACACCTGGATGATGGAGTGTTGTGGATCAGACACTTCAGGAGTCTTTGACACCTTCTAAGGTGATATGGCCCATTAAGGCCCGTTGCAGCCCATCAGCAGAGGGGAACGCCTTCACTCACGTGTGAGCTCACCGCAGCTGGTTTCGCTCGATAAGGACAAAGAATCCGTTCCTGCCCCCCAGGGTTCACCTCTTTCCTTATCTCGTTCATCACCAGCTCTAGTCTGATGTGGGCTGTGCTCTTCGTCATTCTACAAAGGATGGGATTCAGCCAAAGCATCTGTAGGACATTCATTCTGTACAGGTACCCATAAATGACAGCTCTACTGAGCACTCCTGCACAAGGTTGAGGATCTCCATTCTTGGACCATGGTGTGTCTACAGGGCAAAAGAAAATCTCTAAAAACCATCTGGTCATACAGGAAAGCCTATACTTTCAGATCATTCAGGTTTAATTAAATGAAAAAAATATTATGTAAAACATGTGAACTGCTGCTAATGCCATGTATTGAAAAATGCAAAGTCTAAGCTCATGAAATGTGATATTAATTAAAATAAAACGTTAGGGCTTTTTCTGAAACTTGCATTTCCCTGTTTCCTGCTTCATTTTCATGTTTGCCTTCCCAGCCACGTAGGCTAGAAATGAACCTCTTTTTAAAAGAAAGTTGAGACTCTTACACATTAAATGAGTTCAGCTGACGGAGCTCTAAAGAAAATATTCATTACCAGGTGAGTTGTAATAAAATCTCCCGTGGCTGGCACAGTGTGTGCAGGGCTGTTCTCTGGGCTGGCTCCTGGGAGTGCTGGGTGTTGCTCCTGGTGCCTGGCTGATCTCCAGCCCTCTGCCAGGTCAAGGCAAACATTGGAAGCCCAAGCAATGAACAAATTCCATGGATTGGCCTTATTATTGCCTCATTATTTACCTCATTATTGCTGCAGGTGAGTTGGTTGCTCAGGTAGAGTTCCTCGAAAACCAAGCATTTGCATTCAGCTATTTTCACAAGATTCTGCTCACACTTTGACCCTAAACCAACACATTTCTGTGCTTTTACCATGGCAAACACTGTATAAATAAAAACGCATTTTCTGTTCTAACACCTGAGACTCTCAGGAAATACCAAATCTATGCTGAGCTAAAGGAGGAGGAAGTGCCAACACAGGAAAATAGAGCAGGCCTTGAATCAGTTAGCACCACATGGTTTTATTTAAGGCTTTTATTACGGTTTCTACTCAAAAGCCAGCCCTTGCCCTGTTACATAAAGCTATCATTTTCTGGATGGCAGGACAGGAACTGACCTTATAAAATATGATATTATTTTGGTTCATTATTCCAAGAAAATTTTCTCTTTACTTTTGCTAAGCTCAAGGAAGCAGAGGCTGAGACTGATGGTTTGGAGGGAAACAGGTACAAATTTTGTGCAATAGTGTTTGTATGGGTGAAGTGAAATGTACAGAGAGACACTGTCACCGTTCCAGGTGCCATCATGTTGAGCTGGACACCATTCATGGAGAAAGTGGGACAAATACACAAATCAAGTGACTTTACAGCTCCTCAGGGAGCAGCACTGGCCAGGGGTCTTAAATCCATTAAGCCCCAATCCCAACTTTTATCATTGCTCCCTGCTGCCACAGGCTCGTTCCCAGTCCCTCAAGGCAACCTCCTGAAGGGTGGTGGAGTCTGGGAGGGAAATCCTGAGCTATCAGTGTTGGCATTGATGAGCTGATATCAATGTACAGCCACAGATTTGTGTCAGCTGGAGATCCAGGCTTGGGGATATTCCCATATCCTGAGGAAACAATACAGCTCATTGTCTTCCTGCCCTTCTCTTCTTATTTCCTCCAGTTCTTCCTTGTTTATCCCAATCTTTTTTTTCCACTTCTCCTCCCCTTCTAACACTAAATCCCATAATCAATTATATTATACTTATTTTGGGGTTTGTACTGGTACATATAATCTCAGAATATACATTTCCATGTATTTTCTATATAAAATGCCATATACTTTTCTACACTTTGGCTTGAATGAATAATTAAAGGAATGAAGTCAAATGTCTGGTTAGAAGTTTCAAAGTCTGATTTAAAAATTAAAGCAAGAGTACCCATATTAAAAAAAAAAAAAATGAGGAAGAAATCAACATTTTTACACATCCCCCTGAAATCTTCTGTCTCCTTGCTCTGGTTCATGGCTGAACTGTCAAAATCTTCTACAAAATGATCTGTGGATCTACTCCTTTTGCAGAACTGACATTTTACAGCTGGACACAAGCACAGAAGCAGTAGTTTGTGTTGCTGTTGAATAGAGGACCAGTTTCACTGATTTCCAAGGTGTTACCTGAGCATTATTTGACTGCTTGATTTAATTTATTTTAGGAAAAAAGGAAAATTCAGATTAAAATCTGAACTCAAATCTCTATTCTAATGAAAAACACTAAGGCCTGACCCCACTCTGCCTCATGCCTAACAGTGCTACAGACTGAGACCTTATTGCTGAGAAATTGTTTATTTAGGTCACTACAAAAAAACAAATAACTGCAAATAAAGTACTTGAAGTTTTCAACTGTTCAGGACCAGAGCTACAACCACAATGGCCTGAGTTTTGAACACGCGGTTTCCCTCTAAGTTAGTTAAATAGAACATGAGTTAGTTACACAGAACCTTGGGGTTTTGAGGATATTGTCTTTGGGGATTCCTGCAGTAGTTATTGTGGAATAGCACATAACATAATCACAGCCTTCCAAGTGTTAATTGTTCTAAAAAGCAGGATAAAGATTATACTCCTGACACACAGCCAGCTCTGATATTACCCACTTATTAAAGCTCTAACCTGAAAAGAAAAAGCCTGTGACTCAGGACTTGTGAGAACACTAAGAAATATAGTAGGATCTTTTATACTTTTTGTTCCCTCTTTCCTTCAGGGGTAACAATAATAGCAATAACAACATCACAGGTTTTACCATTTTTAAAACTGAATATGTTTCTTTGGTTGCAACATAATGACTTTGCTTCGCTTGCCTGGACTCAACGTGGCACTTTGTAATGAGCGTTTTTATTAGTGGTTAAGGTTCATCATCTTAATTTTTTTTTTTTCAATCAGAAAATTGAACTAACTTTACTTCTTTTTGATGAAAATCCAGATGAGGTCAATGGAACACGTGTCACTGCCTGCAGCACTGTAACACCACAGGATGCTGGGTCATACCATGGGCTTGTTCTCCACAGACAGCAGCATCTTCTGCTGGGCACCTCAGTGACTGCAGGGGTCAAACTGGGGAAGGTTTTGGTTCCTTTTTTAGGGGAACCAACCAGGATCAGGATTCAAACCTGTACAGATTGAGGAATGCCACTGAAACCTCTCTGCTGGGTTGACCTTATTTGTTTTTCTTTATTTCACTTACAGAACATATCTGAACGTGCTTTTTATTACTGGGGTAACCTCTGGAAAACCTACAGTGACTGCAAGCAACAAAACACATTTTATTAATGCACCATGGGTTATTACCAAGAAATGGTAACAAATTCAGAAAAATCTCTTCTTATTTAAATAAAATAAATGAACCGGGTTTGGGACTTGCAAAAGCTTTTTAATAATATTTCTCTCTCTCAGAATATGCATTTTTTCATGCTGATAGATATGAAGAATGACCTTATGGAAGTTGCTGGAGAAAAATGTGTGTAGGGGGGAGAACTGAGGAAAGTAATCTGAAGCAGAAACCACAGCCTCATGGTAAGGGGAAAAAGGAAGTGTCTGTTGTATCTTGTAAGTGAAATTTATTTGTTACACTGACATTTTGAGGCTGTAGTTGGGGGTCCTTTGAGAGTAAATATTATTACACAAAGAAAAAAAAGTAGGGTCCTGACAACACAAGTTGCCAGCAATTTGATTCATTGCCTCAAGTAATTCTTGCATGTAAACAGAAGCCCCCCAAACCCACTCCCACACACTGCTGAAAACGTTCTCTGTTTTGTTTTGTCAGCTGGATGAAAATCCATGCCACAGTTTGTTTAAAGAAAAAGCTTTTTATTTCAGAAAACGTACTCCTCAGTAAGTCACCAGAGACCAGCCTGTAGAGCAGAAAGTACAACAAACATATCCAGGGTAATCCTTACCCTGAGAATACCGAGGTAAGCAAAACACATTTTCTGACTTAAAAAACCTCTGCCTTCCTTGGACATATTGTGTGACGAAGCCACAATGGGTTTACCTTCTAAAATATGGACAGGGATCTTCATGAAAAGAAAGTTTAATTACTGTTTATCCTCTTGAGTGTGTTCTGGGGTTGCTGTTGATTCGCTGTGTTTTCGTATCCACTCCAAGAGTGTTTGAATTCAGGGATATTCCCACAAAAAATGTATCTTCTTTTTCTGACAGTTCTAGATACAGACTCACAGAGTGGTTTGGGTTGGAAGGAACTTGAAAGCCCACCCAGTCCCACCCCCTCCAAGGGCAGGGACACCTTCCACTGTCCCAGGTTGCTCCAAGCCCCATCCAGCCTGGCCTTGGGCACTTCCAGGGATCCAGGGGCAGCCACAGCTTCTCTGGAAACCCTATTCCATTGAAAAACTCTGCCATTAATTACCGGTGACATTTTCCCGGTGAATTGTGATATCTCTGCCTTTAAATGCTCCCTACTCCACATGTTTGGATCCCCATCCTGGTTGGGATCTTCCAGACACATTTCAGACTCATCCTTTACCACTCAGTGGGGAGGGTAAAGAAAAGTCAAACCAGCCAGAAAATTCCAGCTTGTCCAAGAGAACAGTAAATAGGACACCCCAACTTGAATTACTCTGTTGGATCTTGGGAACATTTTGAATACTTCTGGTTTGGTACTGTCCCAAGAAGTCAAAATTGTTCAGACACACTAATTAAAAAAATAGAGAACAATTAATTTCATTTCTAACTGGAGCAGATCAAAATATACTCTTGCATCTATTTTTCTTGTCCAAATCCCAAACAACATCCCTCAACTTTGTGTTCTTGATTTTGCGGGACTGAAATGAGACAAAGAGAGAAAAGCAGCCAAATATGGAATAAACATTTCTCAGGGAAGGCGACTTTGAGAGTCAATCCATGAAAACTTCATGAATTACTTCTTAAACGAAGAGGAAAATTTTGTTATATAGTGATTTTCTACAGATTTTTTTTAAAAGTGATATATAAAGACAGTGAACATCAGCCTTTGACAGTTTTATCAAAATTCTGTAATTTTTACATGTGCTTTTGATCCTCTCTGAAAGTGGAATCATATGAATAATCTCTTATTCAATTAAGATACCATTTTTATTAAAAATGAGTGTTTCCATTAAAATATTTTTAGCTTTCTCTGTCTTTTTACAATTGGCTCAAAGCCTGTAAAGGCAACTCTGCTTGTGGGCTGCATGAGATGTGTCCCAAGACAGAATTCTGCCAGCTTATCATTCCAGTAAAGCATTTGTATTAGAATATAAGGTACAGACAGGCCAAAAGAACTTGATTTTGATGTTTCTGAAGAAAAACACATTCAGATGACAAGTCACCCAGGCTAAAGAACAATGACCAGACTGAAAGGAAAAGTTTCTCCCCGTTTCACCTGGGTGAAAGTCTAAGTTGGTGAGGATTTGCATTCATCAGTTTCAAAGCAGGCTCATTTTGGTTGGGGTTTCTTTTGCATAAAAGAATGAATGCTCAGCAGAGAGATTGAAGTCAGTGTCTCACTGAGCCTCTTTCAGCAGCAGTCTTTGCCACCATCTACTGAAGGGGATTTTCATTGCCAGGGAAAGCAGGAGATGGCAGTTCAAACACAGCACTCTCCGAAAAGGCAGCTGCCATTCCTTCCCTCACTTCTGACGCTGAGATTGACCCATTTTCCCTTCATTTGCCCTGTGGAAAAATATCCTGACTTCCGTAATTAAAGCATTTTAACCAGAGGATGTGAGAGAGAAGAAAACAGAGGCAGAGGGGGTAAAATACTTTGCCTAACCTTTATTCCTTAATTCAGATGGAAACCCTGAGGAGACCTTAGAGCCTTCCCACACCTAAAGGGGCTCCAAAAGAGCTGGAGAGGGACTTTGGACAAGGGCCTGGAGTGACAGGACAAGGCGCAATGGATTCCCACAGCCAAAGGGCAGGGTTGGATGGGATATTGGGAAGGAATTGTTCCCTGAGAGGGTGGGGAGGCCCTGGCACAGGGTGCCCAGAGAAGCTCTGTCTGCCCCTGGATCCCTGGAAGTGTCCAAGGCCAGGTTGGACGGGGTTTGGAGCAACCTGGGACAGTGGAAGGTGTCCCTGCCCGTGGCAGCTGGGGAGGCACTGGATGGGCTTTAGGGTCCCTTCCAACCCAAACCATTTTGTGATTACATAACTCTGTATGATAATATAGATTATATAATTCTATATAATTCCCACCTTCCCACCACGAGTTTCAGCAAGATCCCAGCCTTTCTCCCAGACCTCATCAAAGCATCTTTCAACCCAACAATGTCAGCACGCACAGCCCTCCCCTCCATCAGCATCATCTCCACAAAGCTCCTGTGGTGGGACAAGCTGTGGGACAACCTGCCTGGTTTGATTCTGCAGCCTTGTGGCACTTAGGGGTACAAGAACCAACAAGCCATGAGTCTGGGAATTCCTCTGAGTGAACATGGGGAAATCACCAGATCCTAGATCAGCACCTCAATCCCTTGGCATGGGAGAGGAATTCCATGGCATTGGTCATCAATTCCACGGCCACTCTGGTCATCACTGTCAGCCATCTGTGCCATGGAATGCCATGAAATGCCGCGGAATGCCATGGAATGTGTTACAGCATGAAGACACTGAACTGAACTCTGCAGAGATACCCAGGATATGTACTCCACTCTGTTTTGCAGATAGACCCTGAAGAAAGAATTTCTCACTTAAAAGGAGACTAATTATATGACCTTTGCATTTTGAGGATCCATCTGGAGAATTTTAATCACTCAGACAGCATGAATGGTTCAAGTCAGCTCTACTTACAATCAAATACAACACATAAGCAATTCTATCCTTTGCACAAGCCAGAAAAGAGGCACCTTGATAGAAAAAATGCTGTTTACATTCACACTGTAACACATCCTAAGGTTTTTGTTTTCCCTAATAGCGATCAGGAGATCAGGATACCAGCTCTGATCAATATGTAGTAGCAGGGACAATGTTTGGATGAGCTGGGATGAGAAGCAGTGCAACACATTTTCTAGTTCAAGAAGAAAGATTTCTATCGACTTTTTAAAGAATATTTAGTGGGATGTGATACACTGTGCTCTTTTACACAGCAGTCCAGAGCCATGAAACTCCCAGAGATCCTTAGTAAAATCATCCGGATACATCCTCAGAAATACTGTCCCTCTGGACAGAGAAACACAGCCAGGTGGGAGAGGCAAAGAAGGAGATGGGATGCATGAAAGAGAGGCCCTGAGTGGAGAAAGTGCAGTTGGGATGGCAATAGAAAAGGAATGAAAGACATCAGTGCAAGTGTTCGGAAATGCTTGTGCTTCCTCAGCTCTGTGGAGGTTTTGTATGTGCATTTCTCACAGTCATTAACAGCCACCAGGCTCAGGAGAAAAGCTCTGCGTGTCTTTCCATGGACTTACCAGCTGAAGACCCCAGTAAGGTCACTTCTCCCCTTTCAAAATGTAGACTAGATTAGAGATAACTTGATTATCTCTGCAACTCGCAAAGATGTTTTCAATGCAAACTAGAGGCTCTCAGTTTTCGCTTTGTTAAGCAGAACAAATGTGAAGTTTCTCATTATAAGGCGTCTCTTCCAGGCTTTAAATTATGTATTGCTTTTTAAAAGTTCTGCTTCATTTCCTTTTCTTTGTAAAGCTTACATTTTGCTATGGAACATCTTACTGACAATTCCCATTAAAGTCAGGGCATCAAACTACCACTGAAGATCCTGGCTGAAGAGTTTACCGGTTTCACCAGTGATTGTTACAGTTCTTTTCAATCATCTTTATCTTCTGACACCTCACATTTGATAATATCCAACTGCCTCAGCCACACGGGCTGAGATTCACTGAATTTTGACTGTTAAGCTTATTAAAAGGTATCACTGCTATGGCTACTGCTCAACAATGCGTTAGTGTGGGGTCTCCGTGCCATTACTCTGTCAGTAAAGTTGTTTCTTGTTAAAACACTGCAAGGGAGGATGTGTGGAAGGCAAAGAGCCTTTCACAGCACCAGAAATGCAAAGTAGCTGCATTCTTTAGTTCTGGAGCAGTTCAGTAATTTTCCGTAAAATACGAACTCGGCCTCCTTATATTTATAAAGACGAATAGATTTTACTGCTCATTATCAGAGAAGCAAATATGGACTCAGGACTGACTCGCAGATAAGGAAAGGCCATAAAAGGACAAATCAAATTGTTGGCATTACTGGGGGCTTCAGACACAGAAACTCTCACCTTGCTATTACCCTAATGACGAATATCAGTTTTAAGACACACAAAGCAGGACTGTATCTGCAGGCTGAATGAACTGACTATTGCAATATGAAATTGAGCTCAGCTCAGAAATGGGAGTTGTCTCACCTTCTGGGCATGGCAGATCCTTAGAGCTGGGCTCATGTCTTTTCTTCCCAGAGGAATCCAAGACCAAAGGGAATGTTTTATATGATTCCTCTTGGACCACAGGTCATCAATGAAATCAACAGCTCATCCCTGAGCTTTTAGTAGAAGATTTTATATATATGCATGTTACCAGCTGGTCTTTGCCAGAGGGCCTTTGTTATTTTCTTAAACGTTATTATTTCAGCCACAGGAAAAAATATTAAACATTTGAGAGATTTTATTTCAAGACTTAGTTTTCACCCCACTCTCTGAAGCTGAACAAAATCATTTCCCTTAACTGCAAATCCACATCAAGATATTACATCACACTTTGGATAAACAGACCCAGAGCCTGACATAGAGTCTCTACCTCTGCATGATTCTTCTGTTTTCTGCTTTTCTGCTGAGAACATGAGGAGGCAGGACACAGATACCTACAGTTGATGTCTGAAAATTCATGTGCAGATGATCTAAAAGGTTATTTCTTCACCTGCCCATGGTCCCCTTTGCTGTAAGAACTTTCTGTAGCACATTACAAAGCTTTTTCCAGCTCTGCTACGATGCTGGTGAGCTGTAGTGGCCATGGAGCCCGAACACCTTGGCCCCTGCGGAGTCTGTGGGGTGGAAGTCTCTGGGAATACCTGGTGCTAGGTATCTGCATAAATATGGAGACACCAGCAGCAAAAATTGGGTGGGATATTCCCTAGTTCAGAGCACTAAACCTGTTCAAATTTCAGGAGGCGAGCACTTCCTCTTATTGAACTGGTAACTTTGATTTGATTTGATCCAATTCTGCATCCAAACCTACGACCAGAAATCCCTGTGATGGGCTTAGGGAAATCTACAGTAAGAATAAAAATAGCAACACATTGATGATGTGAAATATATCAGGGTTTTATTTCCAGAGACAGACTCTGCATCAGATGACAATAGACATGAGTGAAGCCAGTAGGTGGTTAAAAGCAGCATTTATGGGATAAATATTACCCAGGCCTTCTGCCCCTATTGCTGATCATGTGGGAAACATGCTGGTAGGGCTGGGGGCCAGACGGAATTTTTGGTTCTCTATTCCTGTATGGGGGGAAAATGAAATATTTTTCTGTTGTGACAGCTGTAGGAAATGCTTAGATGTACCCTCTAATTTCCCTCATCGATCTGTTCAGATTGTTTTTAAATGGGGATCATAGGGGAGCCATATGCTCAGAGACATTCTCAGTACTTTGTTCAGTTGAACAGAACTGAACTCGCTCCTTAGCAGGCGAATTTTTCACTGTAATGCTGTTTTCTGATGGAGTTTCCCAGCAGTTGGTGGCCCGTTCATTGTGCAAGGGCCATTTCAGTGAACTCCAAGCTCATATGGCAGAAGAGCTCTTCCCACTCCCTTCTAATTGCTTCAGACCTCTCCAAATGCAAACGATGCACAAAGGTTTTGAGCAGTGACAAGTGCAGCTGAGCAGATCAAAGCAGAAGATTGTTGTGAGGTGCTGTATTCTTTATTTGAAGGAAGTATTTCCTTTGTCACCACTCATAAACGTGGCTGGATCTGCCTTTTGCTCTCAGAGGGACAATGGGTCCTTCTCACCCCCCTGGGCACTCAGCAAAGTCTCTGAGCTCCCCGCTACCTTTCCCTTTAATCTGTAAGGTTCTCTCAGTGGGATTCCAGCTTTGTAGAATTCAGAATTTGAAGAAGATCCTGCTTCACATCCCTTTGTGTGTGAAGAGCTGGGCGTTTCCAAACGGAGCAGTTAGCTCTGAGAAGTTGCTGGCACTGAAATGCCCACAGCTGTTATGAGAGACAAATACTCACAAATGCCCTTTTTTTTTTTTCCCCCTCCCAGCTTTTTATTGCTTATGAAGGAGGCCCTGGAAACAGAAGGAGGGTCAATTAAGATGAGATAAAAGGATTAAAATTAGATAAGGATGAAGTTTTTTATAATTAAGGTGGGTGAGGCACTGGAACAGGTTCCTTCATCCCTGGAAACATTCGAGGACAGGTTGGACAGGGCTCTGAACAACCTGGTCTAGTGGAAGGTGAAACAAGATGATCATCAAGCTTCCTTCCAGTGCAAACCATTCCGTGATTCCATAAACCTGTTCATTTTCAGGGATGTGCAGTCGGACTCTTCCCTGGGCTCTTGCTCTTGAAAAGGAACAGGTTTCTGCATGAGGCTGAGCCCAGTGCCTGGGGGATAAAAGGTGGCATCACCTCCAAGGAAGAGGAGAACGAGCAATTTTCAAGGCTGATGGAAATGCCAGCACTGGACATTGCATAAATATCACCTGCTGCTTTCTGGGTGTGCAAATTAAGACTGGATCCATTCTGAGTAAGAGATAAAATCTTATAAAGTGCTGTACCTGGAAGGAAAAAAAGGCAAGAACTCTGTTTCTTCTGCTCTCTGCAGCCTGGAGTAACAGCCCCCATCATGGGAGGTATTTTATATAACAACATCTGGTTGCAGAGTGCAAACAAACCAACAATTTACACAAGGGCATGTGAAAAGGTTTGACATATGGTATTTATTTATGAAATTCAAAGAGCTGTCTGTATTCAGTTTACATTCAAATATTCCCTATGTCCCACAAAGAGACCCCAGGTGTAGGCAGCAATAATTTCACTGTATTTACTCATGATACTAAGCTAAGTAACCTCTAACTGGCAGACTCAGATTATGCAGACATCAATCACAATTTCCCCACAGAATAGACAGATACAGCGATGTTTTCTACAATAATTATCAGCAACAAATTCAGAACTGAAAAAAAATTCACTCAATAAAATGTGAAAATTCTGTGCACAGCATTTGCATCAAAACAAATTTCTAGATACCAACATTAAAAAATGCAAGAATTAAAATCATGTTAACCACCCCAGTCCTCAACTTTTAACATTTTTCATAGGGGAATAAGAAGCTGTAAATTTGGGATGGATTGTTATGGTTATCCATTTTGATCTACTACATAATACCAGCTAGAAGGAGTGTTTTATTGGGTTATTTCTACAGCAAAATTCACTTTTCAAGACATTCTCACTTCTCTATCACATCTGTCAGCAGTTGAGCTGTTCCAATAAAGTTTAGCCTTGCTGTTTAAATTCACAGCTCATTTCTGTCCTGCTTTTAATTTGTTTTATCAGTTGGTTTCAGCTACTAGGGCTGATAATTCCATCATTTGCTGAGCCAAAAGAGCCCACTGCTGTTGGAGACCTACTTCCACCCAGGGGAACTTCTAACCCACAGCCAAGAGTCCAGTTGTATAGTGCAGAAAAACAAGTTTTTAAGTTTCTGGAAGGCAGAATTTCTTGTGCTGGCAACCTTCTCGTAGCTGTGTTCTGAAACATTTCTAAAAGCTGCCAAGAGTTGTGTGGGTTGGCATTGCAAACACTGGCATTTCAGCTCTGGTGGGATTCAAAAATACTTTCTCCCCCGTCTCCTTCCCTCAAATTTTTAAGTCTCAGATTTCACCTTGAACTTGTTATTCTTCAAAACAATATCGAGAAAAATGGCTCACGTTGGGATGTGGTGTTTAGCGAGAACCAGGCAGCCACAAGGTGTGCATTTGACACTCAGAGAGAAGGCAAACTCTGTGGTATGGTTGGTTCTGTTTTGGACTGTGTGTCATAGCATAACCGCTTCATTCAGAGCAGGAGAAAGACGTGCAGTTTTAAAAATGTAAGATGGCAGTGCCTGCAAATGCCACCTAAGCTAGAACCAGTCCAAAGGCTGAAGCTTTCTGATTTATTTTCATGGCTCTGGTGAAAGTCTGGCTCTCACTAAAAGTGTGGGAATGGACCTTCAACAAAAGCTCTGCTACTGTAAAGTGAAAGCAATGTGCTGGTTGAAACTCCAGGTTCATGTTCTTTGAACATCAGATGTGAGGGTTTTTTCCATCCTGGCTGCTGCTCCCCTCACCCTGATGGACCTGAATCCCCATGGGCTTTTCCTGGGGCTGCTGAATCCTGCAGAGCAATCCACAGTGAAGAATCAAGGATCCTTCCTGGCAGGCACAGGGAGTGTCCCTCTGACCACCGCAGCCATTGGGGCACCTCAAGGAAGGAAAGAAAGCAGGAGTGGAAAGGTCAGCCACGTTGGGGACATGTCATCAAGGACTGTCCTTCTTGGAGAGTAAATTCACTTCGTGGAAGCCAGGACTGGGTCATCCATTCCAGCCAGAATGAAATGTTAATTTTGTCTGCACCAGATTTACAGCAGTTTATAGCTGCACACTCTCCAGCCTGGCAGGATCAAACCAGCAGGCCCAGAGCACTCAGCTGTGGCAGCAGAGATGGAGCCACGTTGGGGACTGGATAAATGAACAGGGATGGTCCTGGCAGCTGCTTTCATTATTAATTAAAACGAACATTTCTGTGCAACCTCTTGTAAATGGATCCATGGAAATGGGGATAATTTCAAAGACATGTTCAAGACGCTGGAAGTAAATAGGCTCCCTCGAGACAGAGGCTGACCTTTGCTCTGCCACTGGCACCAGTGGCACTGCAGAAATCTCTTTAGAGATTTCCAAAACTCTCTAAATTTTTTTAGAGATTTCTAAATCTCGAAAAAAATTCTAGAAGTGGACCCTGCTTTAGAGAGCCTCCGGCACTAACTGATGTCCAGCTGATCTGAACCTGGTCACCAGACCTCTCCCACCTTTTCCTGATGTTCAAAGGAGATTCCAGCAGCACAATCTCTTGGCCCGAGTCATCACAGCATGTGAAGTGCACACATGTAATTAATTTTGTTAGGGCTCTGGATGCTGTTACCAAATCCCAGTTTGATTCTTTAATTAGCCTGTTTTGTTAATTAATTAAGTTTTTGTATCCACACTGTGAGAGCGTTTTCTCTAATAAACTTTTGTTTCAATTGGCCTGGCTCATTGGATTTTGACAGAGAATATGGAGGCTGCAGAGATTTAAAATTACTGCTACAGATTTCCTTTCCCATATTCTTAATTTTATGAAATACAGATTATTGATGCTCTGGGTGAGGGACAGGCCATATCTTGAACTGATTTGTTAACAGCCAGTACAGAAGTTATGTGGGCAGATACATCATAAGTAGCTCAGTCACCATAAAACATTATTAATTTTAAATTTTGTTGCAATGGATTATTATAGTTTTTATCTGATTTTGAGAGAGATATTTGGCCTGATATTTGAACACAGCTACTTCGTGGTGTCTGCACAACGATGCCCATGGGTTTTTGGGAAAATCAGCGAGACAAATGTCCCTGAGGAGCTTCCAACCACCCCTGGCCACATGGTGAACCAACAATAGCATACAAAGAGAAGAAAGAAAAGTGAAAAAAAGGAAAAAGTACATCACAAAATGAGAGAAATGATGGAAGCCTGGGGCCCTCAAAGCAAACAGGGAATCACTCCTGCAGCTACTCTCACACGGAGATGCTCCCAGGCTGGTCCCTGGGCTCACTCACTGCCTGTCTGGGGGATACTGTAACATTGTCTGGGCATCTCCTAAAACTTCCATTTACAGCTCAAATTAATCCATCCTCCCTGGGCTTGTCACAGGATCCGTGCTGGGGGGATCTGAGGACTCAGACAGGTCTGGGCAGGAGAGGTTGCTTTTAGAATTAATATCAATAAAAGCCAGAGGCAAGAAACTCCCTTAGACAACCTCTACCTGTACAGAGAGGGACACTCACACCCTCCTGCTAATTTAGGGTCATTATTTGTACTGAGCTCATTTGCATGTTATACTTAAGGTCAGCTCGGTGGCTGCTGCTGCTGTTTATTTGGCATCATGATCTGCATTTAGTTAGAGATGAAACCGGAGCAATTTGAGCTAATCTGTTCTGACCACTATCATGCAAATAGAAGTGCTGATCATTAACTACCCAGAGCCACACAGAAAGAAGAGTTAATTAATTGTAGGCACACACGTATCAACCTTTTATTTAAAAAAGCTGCATGATGACATCAGCCTTCGAGAATGTCAACAGACATTTTAAAGAGTTTCTGCTGCTTTTGTCCAAGAGCATTCAGCTCCCCAGAGCTTCTGGAAAGGGAGTTAAATACCCAATTATAACAATTTTTACCATCCAGATCATGAGCCTATTCTTCAGAATTAGCCTGAATTAATGATAAGTGTGGAGAAAGAGAAGTTACACATCATTACCAGCTGCATGTTTTTCTGGACAAATCCAAATCCCCGACCTCAGTTTTAAACCCTCATTAACAGCATTTGCAGAGGGGTTCAGGCTGCTCCATGCCCACCAGCACAGCTCTTGCTGCACCACTTCCTGGTGCTTCCTGGGCAATCCCTCTGCCATCCCACAGGACAGGGATTCATGGCCAGCACCACCAAAAAAACCAGCACTGACACAGCCAGCTATGAGAAGTCCACAAATGTGATCGTCTTGGGACACCAGCCCTAAATTCAGGAGCTGTGGAGCTTTTGGAAGAGTAACTAATCTACCTTTCTTTAAAAATGTATCGCACTTGCCATGCAGAAATTGATATTTAGAGTATAACTCACATTTTTTGCAGGCCGAATTTCCCCATTAGGGAAATGTCTCCATTTCAGTGAAAAGTATAAACATTCTTTGTTTCCCTCATTTTCTCTGGAAAGTACCTTTTTATTTGAATCAACTATAAATATAACTGGCATTTTAGGTGTTCTTTTATTTTTTTCCCTTTTGTGGCAAAGGAAAACCATGATTATGCTTTATCACCAGTTTAACCGGGAAATTTGCAGAGATGAGACCTCAAAAGCTGCCTTAGCAGGAGGGAGGCTCTTACAATCCCTTCTGTAAACCTACCTGTAATACTTGTTGACAGTTTGCAGGTTGTAGGTTCTTCAAGAAATTACAAACCAGAGTGAGTGCAGGGGACACTGTTGGAACAAATGCCAAGAATTTTCCTGCCTTCTCCTTGTTAGGATGGTGGAGCACCATTCACAACCAACTTATTAATTATTACTCTCAATATGAATTTAAAAAAACCCAACAAAACCACAATTATCTGTGTTCCAACATAAAAAAGCACATGAAAGAACAAGCGAATGATGCTGATAGGTCTCATCAGCTGCATGAAAATGCACACTTTCCAAAGAGAATAAATGGAGGAAGTGAGTTACAGAAAGTCTAAGCAACACGGGTGGGTTCGCACAGCAACTCAGTGCCAAAGTCCAGAGCAACACTCAGCTCTGCTGTTCCTCAGCTTTCTGTGCTCGTGGTTGGACCATGTGTTGTTGTAGCGCAAAGAAAAGAAAATATGCAAGGAGCCCTCCTGTGCCTGAGGGAAAGGGAGAAAATTATGGAAAAAGAAATGTTTTCCTCTCTCTTGAGTCCTAAACCTGATGTTTAAGGAGTGCAATACTGATGCTTATCTGTTGAAAGATGAACTTGTATTTTTGATTGTCCAGAATTAATAGTTTCTGGTAGTTTGTAGAAGCTCAATACTGTCCACTCTGAAGAGACCATGATCACAACTGTGCCATTTTAAACCTTTCTTTGTAGCACAGACATTTATTTTCTGACAGGGAACTGAAATGACAGAGCAAGCAGAAACGTCTGTCTGTAAAGATGGTGTTGCCTCAATAGGTGGCTGTTTGGGCTGATAATAAAATCTCCTGGGTTTATCCTATTTTCTTGGTAAAACGGCTATTGGAAAAACTGGCACCGAGAACGCCAGCATGGTAATAAATGGAATCAGGAGCCACGTGAAACAATGGCAAAGGCATGAAGGCCCAAGCTACAAAATAACTGGGTTGTCTGGGAGGGAACGGAGATAGAAATCCAGGGAATCTCTAATTGAGGTGACCTGAAGGAAGCTTTTTGGGGCTGCTGGAGCCCGGAGCTGGCCACAGGCCCTGGCACCGCAGGGCAGGGCCGCTCACGCTGCTGACGCGCAGGGGCAGCGCTCTGTAAACACCACCTCATTAGAGCTTTCTGAAAGGAAAACCGCTGGGAATTAGAGCTGGGAGCGATGTTTGCAGCCAGCAGATTTCACATTCCCCGTGTCAAAAACGAGACAACTCGCTTTTGTTGTTAAAATTAAAAATGTTTATTTCACAACAAAAGCAAAAGAAAAGGGATCCTTAAAAATAACTGCAGTAAAAACACCCGGGAACGCGGGGATCAGGCACCAGGGCCACCGCACGGCTGCCCGGAATAGGGAGCTGTACAGTGCCGAGGGGAGTCTCAGTAAAACTGAGGCTCTAGTGAAAATTAGAAGAGTCTCTAATAGAGAGATAGGCCAGACTCCTCAGCTCTGAGCTTCCTCACCACTAGTTGGCAAAAAAGCGAGGCCCTGCCTTGTGCAGGGCTTTTTATATGGTGGTGGCTCCTCCCCTTGCCCAGCCTCCATGGTCCCGCTGGGTTGGTGGAGTTATCCAGTGAGGTAATCCTTCCCTGCTGAAGGCGGGAAAGGACCTCATTGGTATTCCAGGTTACCCTGGAGCCCAGTTACAGGTGGGCAATGAGGAGCTATTTTTAGAAAATGACAGTGATAAAGCCCAGCCAAGTCAGCCTGGCCCTGGAATTTAATTTTCTAATAGAACATAAATTCTGCTGTTAAAATAAAGTTTTTACCGTAGAACACAAACAACAATATAATTAACAACTTTAAACTTATGGAAATGGTATTTTAAAGGTAGAGACTTAAAATAGATCATATTAACTAATAAAACTTTTAAAATCCTTAGGGGATTGCTCGGGGCCAGCTTATGCTTATAAGAGTGACTTTAACAAGGAACTATTGAATACAAGCAACATTCATCAACAATAATTACATTAAAGTTGGAAGTCGTTTGAAATGGAGAAAAACAGAAAAACAGCCACTCCGTGGGGTGCTTGGGGTTAGCTTGTGCTTTTTGGAGTGGCTTTAAACCAACAACTTTACGTGAGAACAACAATTATACAACACAGCATTAATTATCTAATTAATTTGGTGGTTCACAGAAGAACAATTAGTGATGCAAAGGCCAATTATAAGTTGCTGTATATGACACCCGGCAGGTCACAAGGAGGGATGAGGCTGGGGCTGCGTTTGGAGCCTGGCATGTGGGGCCCTCTCTGCTGTGGCTGCAGCAGGTGAGCAAAGGCCGGGCCATTCCTGCAGCAGGAAGTGCAGAAATGATAAAAAGTATTGAAATACAGGAAGTTTAAATTGATGACAACAGCCCCCCTGCTTCCAATAATCTTAGAAATTGCAAGGATTTTTTTTTTTTTCCCCAGTTTAATGTTTATCTGTGGAATTTGGCTGTCCGTCTGGAATTTACTGTGTCTTGCTTTGCCTTCTGCTACCCTGCTGGCTTGTTTTAAGCTTCTGGTGTTTTCCAGGGTATTTTAAACATTGCCTTTTAAGTATTTTTTTCTTTAGTAGCGGCCTTAGACTAGTAGGCAGGAGGAATTTGCACATGATTGGGCGAAATAGCAAGAAATAAATATTTTCCATTGCAATTACAAGGTTGGTCTCCTCCTGTAAATTATTTATGGAAAAATACACTTAATGCCATTACCCAGATTTTCCAAGATAAAGGAAGATGAAGTTAAAGTTGCTGCACTGTAATCCATTAGTCTGGTATGTGTGATGGATCACAGTCAGAAGCAAACCATGTAGAAAATAGCAGTAAGTGATCCTCCAGCTGAACTTTTGGAGCTTATTTTCCACTACCAAGGTGTGGATAGTTCTGGCAGAGCAGAAGAAAACTGTCTAGGCACATCACATCCTCTTTCCCTGCCGTGTTATTGGGAGGGAAGCTTCCTTCTCCCTTTGCACTTCAGGTGAATAGATGTGATTTAAATCAAACGTGCCTATAAAACTCCATTCCAAGCGGTGATGTGCTGCCTACATGTCTGGGAGTTCACTCAGGAAGAGCTTTTGGCAGTCTGCCCTCCTGCCCTGCCTGGCAGCCTTGGGACAGCTGGGCAAATCACACGCCAGAGATGGTAGTGAAGTACTTAGAGGGGGCTTATAAAGACAAAAAGTGACTTTCTACAAGGAAAGGTAATGATAGGACAAAGGGGAACAGTTTCAAGCTGACAGAGGAAAGATTTAGATTAGATGTTGGGAAGAAATTGTTCCCTGTGAGGGTGGTGAGGGTGCCCAGAGAAGCTGTGGCTGCCCCATGCCTGGAAGTCTCCATGGCCAGGTTGGACGGGGGCTTGGAGCAGCCTGAGATAGTGGAAGATGTCCCTGCCCATGGCAGGAGATGGAATGAGATGATTTTTAAGGTGCCTTCCGATCCCAAATATCCTTTGATTCTATGATTCTTCTCTAGGGACTCGATGCCTAGGGCTGCTCATCACACTGAGTTCAGTTTTTCCTCTTATCTTCAGTTCCCTTTTCCTAATTGAGTACCTTTGGCTCTCTTCCACACCCTCAAACTGCCATTTTTGCAAGAGAGTTCCTGTGCTTGGGTTGCTCTGCAGCTATCTGTGTGTTGAGAAATCAGCTAGCTAAAGAAAACAGAAAATCATTAAATTCACCAGCGCAGTTTTCCATCCCCGGGGTTATTAACTTGGCTGTGTTTTTACTATTCAGCCAATTTTCATAACATGTGAAGGGAATTTATTTGCCATCTTGTTTTTTCCATTCAGTTCAAATGAAATCCATCAGGAATTCCAGCATCATTAGAGATGAGGGCACTGCAGATGGACAGACTTCTGGGAAAATGAGCGGACAGACAGCTTAGTGACAGGGCAACACAATGGGACAAGCATTTCCAAAGAGACTACTAAATAAATTATCTTCCATGGGGCTTGAGGGAGTAAAAATGAAAAAAAATGATCGTTCTGTAACCAGAAGTTAGATTTGTTGGAGTTTAGATTTGTTGGAGATGATCCAGATGTACAGGAAGGGTGTGGCATTTTTGTTAAGATCAGTTTTCAAAGGACTGTTTGCAAGTGACTTCTACAATTTCTAAAACATTTTGACCTCATATAACTGTAATCTCACCTAAAATACATCCAAAGTACCCTTAAAACCTAAAGCTGTCACTGGGCATTAAATAACCAAAATTTGTGAGTCCATGATGAAGTTCTCTGGAGAAAGAGGAGCCATGTTTTCATTTTTCCTCATTTACCAGCAAAGAGGCCTTTGGTAACATTCCCTGCGAATGATCTGGAGCCTCTTGTGAGTTTCTGCCGGGATTTTGTCTGAAGTGAATAAAATGCAGATGATGAATGCATTTGAAAGTGCTTGTTTATATTTAGAAATCACATCCTATTTAATACAGCTCCAAACCACCTGTGAAACGAGATGGGGAAGATAATTAGGGGACAGTGTTGGCCTACACAAACACCAGGCCAACCCCAAGGCTCAGCTCTGCAGATGTCCCGTTCCCCAGGCTGCCAGCCTTGCAGGAGATCTGCTGATCTCGTTCCCAAACCGCTGCAAATCTGAAATCTCCCATGAAGTGGAGCCCTGAGCCTGTGGTCACTGAGAAACAGAGAGGAGCCACAAAGCGGGACACAATCCCAAGTGTGGGGGAGGTCTCTGCAGCAATATTTGTATGGAAATCTGGGAAAGTGGCACTGGGAGCCTCCTTGACTCTATAATACCTCGCCATGTGGAGAAGCACCTCGGTCCTTGCTCGGCCTCTGGGCTCAGCCTCTCCCATGACACACTATGCTAAATATCATAAAATATCAAGAAGAGGAGGCCCTTCCCAAGGTAAATGTGTAGGGACCACAGGAAGGACAGAATGAGAAAATCATAAGCAATCAAAGCACAGAACAGCATCCCTAAAAAGTCAAGAAAACGTTGAAATTGCTTCCTACCAGTTTTGTTATCAATCCAGTTATAGCAATAAAAAGGGAATAAGAAACTCCCTTGTCTAGGTGCTGATCAAAGGAGCCAGCAGCTCTTCTTCCTAGTACTCACGAGTGGTTTCCTTTCAAAAATATTCTCATTATTCCTGAGATAAGGATTTAAGTCCTGATGGATGCTTCTGGAAATTACTCCCCACTCCGCTGACAAGCTTATCTGGCCTCAAGTGAGGCCGAGGTATTTTACTTGGCCTGAGCTTGCCATAACCAGTAGGAAGCAAACAAAACCATATCTGAACTGCACTATGGGGGGCATTTGGCTAAATTTCAGTATTTCCAAAACCAAATCCAGTAACCTAAATGATAATGACACTCTTTAGGGTAAAACTCTGTTGGAGTCAATAGTATCCCTAACACTGTTGATCCCACTAATGAGTGGGATATACAGCCACACTGTGAGAAACATACTCTGTCTCAGAGATCTTATAGTTTAAACATACAAAGAAGGCTAAAAAAGAGAGATGCTGATGCCCAAAGATCTCTTTCAACCTAAGCTATTCTGTGATTTCTGGAAGCAAAATACTTTGGATAAATTTTAAAATGCAAGGTAATTTTTATACCCTGCTTTCTTTGGCAGAATTAGTGCCAAGTCCTATGTGGAAAAATGTATTAGTGCCTTTCAAACAGTGAAACTTCATAATTTATGTTATGCCACCTATTAGTAAGAATCTGCATAGCATTAAAACTTCACTGTGCCTTTATATCATATTGCACCTCTCAGATAGCCTTGTCCAGCATGCTGGCACAAGCCCTTTTTTAATGGCTACAAGTTAAGTTCAAACGAGTTTATTACACAGCTGTGAAATTATATTGGCATGTCCGGTAACGTAAGTCTGACATGAATAAGTGAAAACTCATTTCATTGCTTTCCTTTCCCGTTAATTCTTGCATTTTCACTGTTTTCATAAGTGAATGCACTGTGGAAGGTACTTCCAGCATATTGTCAAAAATATGTGATTATGAAGATAAAATCAGGTATTCAAACATTGGTTATGAACATCACTAAATTAATCAGTTTGGGTTTGGAATTAAGCTATGCAGAGACATTGTTATCACATGAAAACATTGCATTGCATTAAGTATTTCTTCACCCAAAGCAATCCCAGCCATGAATACTGCTTGTATCTGAAAGGAATAATTCCTGGCTCTTCTATCTTTAAATATAGAATTTTAAGGACTGCTCTCCGATGATGCATTTGCCAATTCTGTCACATTTAGCATAACATAGATTACATTTGTGTGCCATCTTCAGTTTCCACTGGATTTCCATCCATGACTTCTCAGGCTACACTTAGGCTGCAGATACTGAAGAACTCCCAGGAAAAAATGACCTTTCAGTCGGTCTCAAACAAACTCCACGCTGCACTTCCCTGCTGCTGCCTGGGATGTGTTAAACATGCTGCTCACACTCCACATGGCACATGTGCAGCAATTTCAGTCCAGGAAATACCAGACTGAAATGTGAGAGTCGTTACTTTTTGGGATTCAAATGTTGGCAGGTAGATGATGTCCACGGGGACTTGCTGGAAGTGGCTGTTTTCATCCAAGTGAACCAAAAAGGGACGTTCCAGACGGGCTGTGAGCACAGCGGGGGAGTTTCATCCCATTTTCTCCAACTGTTCCGTATAACCACTGTCATCCACTCGTCTGTTGTCTCACTGCTGTCTCAGTTTTCCAGTTAAAATAAAATTTACACATTAAACTTGCCCATTTTTGGGCAATGCAAACAACTCTAAACCATTGACTAGCGCAGAACTACAGCCTTTCCAACGGTGATGAATCCACAAAATACAGATAGTATTAGAAAAAAATAACACATTAGTTCTCCTTTTTGGAGTGCTAGCATTAGAGAATTTTTAATCCCAAGGCAGCCACTCCAGTCCCTTTCCTAGTGATAATCTTGCTGGCTTTGGTCCAGCAGTGGCTGCCAAATGCCAGGGCAATGTGTTGTCAACACAAAATCTACAGACATTCTGGGCCATGAAGAAATGTAGTTCCCATAATAATAAAAAACACCCCAAAAAACTATTACATTCTTTGCAAAAATGCCAGAAATTCCTTTTTGGCTTTGTTTATGTCACTGGTTTACTTCGCCTTTCTTAAAATTCTGTTTCTTCTCATGTGTTCAGCACAGAAGGAAAAAGCAAAGAAAACTCTGGTGAAGTGTATGTAGAGAATTTTCATTTCTCCAGCAGAATGGGGCTGATGCAGATGGATCTGATCTAAATATCCCCAAATAATAATGATGATGGGTGCAGTCTCTGCTTGGCATTCACAGCATTTGTGCCACGAACTGATCCATCACTTTGAGATGCTCAAAACATGAAAATCCCACAATTCCATTTCTGGCTCAGAAAAGGGTTCATATACTCAAAATGATATCACAGCACGGGGAAGTATAAGAGAACAAGGAACTTTTGTTTCCATGGCAATCCGAGCTCCTTCTCCAGACACAAGCACAAAGGCAATATGCTGAATGATTATCTGAAGGTCATGTTGTTCTTAGGAGAAAACATTGGGGAGAATGCACTGGGATAAATTCCCCAGCCAGGATGCACACTGCATTTCTAACCAGTCAAAATAAACAGCTGCTGAAGGAAATAATTGCCCTCATTAATGGCTTCAGTTTATTTTAAAATCTGTTTGCCCAAAGGGAACAGCAGCCTGCTCAGGAGGATATTTTGCACCATTATTTGATATGTTCAGAGACAAATGTTGAGATTCCGGGTATATTAGGCATCCCTCACCTGGTAAAATAGTTAATTAAAATGTACCTTAAAACTGAGTAAAATATCTCTGTGTAAGAGCTTGTTTATGTTTCCAGTCATTTTTTCTGTGGGAAGAACCACTTTTTTAAGGCTTTGCCTTATCAACAAAGCAAACAGGGCTTTAAATGCCAGGATATCCCAGGGATACACTCAGAGTATGCAGGTGAGCAGAACCTTAGCACCTGTCTCTGTTACACGTGTAAGAAACAGGCATCAGAGAGCCACGTAAATGTTCAATGCAGTTTACTTTGTATTTCCCAGTGTCAGTTTTACGTTTCCATTTCCTCTGAGATGGTTTGACCTTGTTGACAGCAAGGGTAAATGCTTTATGTGGCAAAGAAAATGACTTTGGAAAGTGTAATTCTCTTTTCTTGCTCCATTCTGTGCTTCATGATTTACTACAGAGCTGAAGTACAAAGGAACAGAAACTTCACTGGTGTTCAGGAGGAAAGTTATTTTTAGAGTCGTTGTATTGCCAAAGCATATAGAAACCTTATGTGCTACCTCAGAAAGTTACCCTGGAATTGCAAGGAAAACAGAGATGCCTGGTTTTTCGTCTTTTCTTTCCAACCACGAAGCTTTGCTCCCACTAAAAAAATGATGCACATTCCAAATGAGAAGTTGCAGGAGTCACTGAGCTGTTTGAAGTTGTACTAAACCTAAATGTGTGGTCACTGATTGTGTAGTATAAACATAAATTAAGATCCTCAACAAGGACTGTGCTTACAGGTACATCTTAACCTCTCCTCAGTGAAATGCATTCCCGAATCTGCACTTTCCAGCATCGTTCAGGTTGGAAAAGACCTCTAAGGTCATCGAACCCATCCATTCCCCCAGCACTGCCAATCCCACCACTAACCCCTGTCCCCAGGTGCCACATGCACACAGCTTTTAAATCTCTCCAGGAATGGGGACTCCACCACTGCTCTGGGCAGCCTGCTCCAACGCTTGATCACCTTTTCCATGATGAAACCTCCCCTAATAACCACTCTAAACCTCCCCTAGGAGGGAGATTGCTGGGAGCAAGGAAGAGCTGGGAGTGCCTCTTTTTCCAGAGGTGTTGTTTAAATTGGCTTGAAATAGGTGCCTTGAGAAGTGTTAACCCAGCTTAGAGAGCAAACCATCATCTTCCAAATAAATCCTTCTGGGGAACAGAGAGGGAAACCCTGCTCATCTGTGGACCACAGCGTGTTGTGTTTCACCGCAGCAGGACAAACATTTAAAGCAAAGTGTAGAATGACTTACACACTCTCACTGGCTTCATTTCAGGAGGGAGGGTGATGCTAGTTACAGTTGTTTTCTATAAAAATCTGAGTTTGCTTTATCTGCTTCCACATCAACTGCAGGTTTTTCCAAGCTGTAGTGATACTTCCCAGGCAAAAGAAAAGGAACAGCCCTTAGGCCCAAAACATCTAAGCCCTCAGTGATCTTAATACTTCTGAGCCACTCTTAGAAGAAAAACCTCCTCTCCTGTAAGTTGTTTCTAGGATGCTGACAGATTAAAAAGTAGTAAAAACATTTTATGGTGAACTAGATCAAAATTCTGCCTAGAGACAGACTTTTGTGTGGTCCCAGCTCGCTGAATTCATGCACATCCCAAAAAGAGAGGTGGGTCTGGAAGGGGAAGCAGTGAATCCATACCCACACCCACAGAAAGTATTAAAACCCTAAAGAAACAAATATGGGGGAGCTGGTTATCTGCACAGGTGGATACCCAGAAATAGATATTGATAGGTGTGTTTGGATGAATTAAACTTTCTGAAGGTGATTACAGACAGAGAAAAAAGGGAGTTATTTGTGGTGACTACAGAGGTGGAGCAGTGGGTTTGGTGCTGCCTGATGTCCTGCAAAGTTCTTCCCAGTAGAATGTAAATTTTCCCCAAATCACATTCCTCAGGTCTTTACTTAAAGTACACTTGACTTTGTGTTTTATGTAAATGCTTCTTGTTATGCTTAAAAATGTAAATACTCATCTCTGTGTCCATCTTTAAACATTACAGAGAGTTAAATAATGATCTGCAGCTAAAGCTCCTTTAAAAAAGCCAAGTCCTTAATGATGTCATGGAAAAGTTTATTTTCCTACTACTTCTCTAGGTGTGTGAGTGCTCATAATATTTTCAGAAGACTGAAATTGGCTGTCCTGCAAATGGCAGCAAAATTAAACACGTTTTCTGTAGCTTGTGCTCTGCCCTCAGAAATTAGGAGCAAGGGGGGAGAGGACTGGGTGCTCTGGAAAGGGAAAACAAAGTAAGAATATCTGTGAAATAACAAAGAGGGGATTTCCAGGATATTCAGCCTGCTCCACACACCGTACCCAGGGGGACATAGCTCCCACACTGCTCCCAGAGGCAGAGGTGACAAAGCCATCTATTACAGATAAAAGGGTCTGAAAAGTTTGAAGGGAAGCAGCTTTTCATCAAACAAAGTTTATTTATACATATATAATTCAGCAAAGCAATGAAAAAGTAGATTTTCATTCTCGTTTTTAAAAATGAGAATTCCTATATTTAAAATAGAAAGAGGCATAGTTTTCAGATTTAAAGAAAAAAAAAAGTAAAAATTCAGGATAAAAATACAGTTGCATTTTTCTAAAAGGAAGGACAACAGACACAACATAATCACTAAATTCCTTTCAGGATAGCAACTAAGAAAGCAAAGATGATCATTGCATATATGGGATGGGATCACCCACAGCCTGGAAACCAAATATATCAAAAGATACAGGTACCAAGACATGAAATGATGCTTATTATGGTATTAAAACGATGAGAAACACAGAAAAAATGCGAGCACAAAGCCAGAATAAGGACTGGGGTAACAGATGTAATGCTTTCTCCCAGCTGACTGGACCGTGGCAAGAAATACAATATACATGATGAAAATATAAGCTGGTATTTTCAACACAGGAGTAAGAATTCATATTTCATGTGAGCCAACTGTTGCACATTTCCTTCAGCACGGAAGGTTATTTTAGAGGTATGAAAAAGATGAAAGATAAGATTTTGCTCTCAGACAAATTGATTTCATTAACGACGCTGGGCTGCGTGTGTGTAGCACAAAACATCCTGCTCTGCTGAGAAGATGTTTCAGGGAGAACAAATATCAGGATTATCCCAAAAAGAGAGAAAAAGGGCCCCAGATAAACCATGCTCTTCCTGCTTTCCAGCTGGGCTGAATCCAGGGAGCTGCCATGTACCCCAGGAGAAGCCTCTTATAACTTGGCACGACATGTGTCGAGTTGTATTAGTTATAGATAACTTACAGAAGTTGCTAGAAAATAATAAACTACTGCAAAGTATGAGTTTATCTAAAGCTAAATTTAAAGTATGTTGTTTAAACAAACTATAAGTTACTACAAACTAACTCTCTATATAAAATATAGCTTTTTACCTATAAACTAAAATACAGTTTTATATCTATAAACTAAAATATAGTTTTATATCTATAAACTAAAAATATAATTTTATATCTATAAACTAAAATATAGTTTTATATCTATAAATTAAGTTATATAGAAATTTTTTATGCTGTATATATGTAAACTAATATGAGGAATGGAGGCTGAGACTGGTGCTGGAGCAATCCTACTTTGTAGAAGTTAAAATGACGAAAAAACTACCACAAAAGGGAATAACTTCTGTGGAATGAGGATTTTTTGCCACCGTCCCATATCCCCACACCCGTGCGTGCCCACGGCGGCAGTGCCAGCAGATGACCCCTGCCAGGCACAGGCTCTGCGTGCCCACCCCCATCTCCCAAGGGAGGGAAGCACTTTGGACAGGGGCTGGGAGGAGAAGGCTGCCTGCCAAGTTTACTTTTCTTGGAATAAGCGCTCTCTTGGATGAGCTGCGCGCAGGAGGAGCGAGGAGCCCGGGGACCGAGCGGAAACTGTCGCGTAGCTCGGGCTTTGGCAGGGAGCGGCACCCAGAGCGGCGGGGCCGGGGGGCAGAGCGGCCAGCCGGGGATCCCACCTGCCGCGGGCCGGCCGAGCGGGGCGGGTGTCCGAGTGTCCGAGTGTGTGTCCGAGTGTGTGTCCGAGTGTCCGGCTGTGCCACTCTGCCCCGTCCGGCAGCGGCTCCCGCGGAGCAGCGCCCGGCTCGGGCTCCTTCCCCTGCCGCTCCCGCAGAGCTTTCCCAGCTGCCCGAACTCCGCTCGCCCTCTCTCCGGGTGAAGTTCCGGGACTCGCAGAGGAGGCTCCTGCGAAAGCGAGCGATGATCGCCCGTGGCCATTCTCAGCTCTGCCTCGCTCTCTGCACCTTCGGGCTGGCGCTGCTGGGGGAGGTGTCCCGGGCTGTCCCCATGGACGACCAGGATTATTACCTGCAGGAAATTACCAACAGGGATCATTATTACTCCTTTCCATACCCTGGGGAAGAGTTCTTTCCTTTCACGGAGCAACCCGGAGAGGACGGACCTATCCGTGCTGCAGAGACAGAGGAGCGCCCAGGGTTCAAACCGAGCAGGAAGGAGTTAAAAAAGAAGAAAAACAGCAAAAAAGGAAAAACCGTTCTTGAAACGCCACCAGGTAACTTTCCACCTTCTCCTCCAGAGTTTGGAGCCTGCTGAATCTCACGCTGACTGGGACTTTTAGCATTAATGAGTATCCAGTTAATGGCAGTCTTGGTACTAATAACAATAAATGCGGTTGTGGTGATGATGATGACAACACATTAAATTTTAATATCCCGCAGAACAGACCTGCAGAACTTTTACAGACTTTTCAACTCTTTTCCCTCCAAGTAAAGAGATTATTTCAGAGTCGGAATGTATTAATTCTGCTGTACTCTGGCTAGTCTGTGGACTTTCCCTTCTTAATTATTCTTAATTACACTTGGCAACTGGCTTGCTGTGAAAGCTGCTGTTCCAGAAGCGAAAGAACAGAGACAGATTTCATAGTAAATGGTGATTATATATAGTGACATCTCACCTTATCCCTTGTCACTTTAATCTAAGAGAGGTTTCTGAATTAATTTCCCTTCTAAACCTGTGAATATCTCTGAGATTTCACTTTGAAGCCCTCCAGAGGAAGATATGTGAACAGAGATCTTCCTGTAAAAGGCTTAGCCCTAACAAGCTCAATTTAATTATTGACCTGTTAAGTAAAGAAATTAAACAGCAAAAAAACCCCTTATAATAAAACGGCCACCTTTAATTCCATTTTCTAAAGTTTGCAGAAACTTGATCAGCTTTTACCACCCAGTTGTCCCCATTAACACCTAATTGCACCACCCCAAAAGAGTAATTCCTTTCTGTGTTCCCTGACTATCTGTAGGTACTTTACTGGTTTGGGATACTTAGGAATGAGTTTGGTCCATGAAGTTTAGAGTTGTAAAATTTGATCCAAATCTCACTTCCCTACAGCTGTACTCCCCTTTACTTCAGGAGGAAACTTCATGTTAATGACTGGGGCATATGGCACAAAATTTGTGATTTAGAGCCATGAGTACAGCAAAACAGAGAATCAGGGGTTGTAGAGTGGCTTCAACTTTGTTCAGGTACATCCAGCAGATAGCAAACAAAATATTTTAGGTTTAATGTTAACACTAACTGAATTAATCAGCATTCAGGCAGCAAAGATATGGGCTTTTATACTAATAAGTAGTGATAAGAAAATGTAATTTCTGACATCTGGAAAGCCGTTTGTGAGGCAGGCAGCGTGGCTTGTCAGGGTAACTCAAGGCAGAAGTCAAGGGTGATGGCAAATGCACTTGTCCTGGGAGCAGAGTCATGAGACTTCCGTGTCCCTGTCCCCTCAGGGACCAGCAGCCTGGCAGCAGCTTCCCAAGGGGGTGATACCATCTCCAAGGACTGGCTTATCAGGTTTCTTATCTCAGTATGGTCACTGCAGTCTACATGAGATCATCTGAGAGTGTTCTTGTTTCCATGTGTCATTTGTTTGCTTTTTTAAATTAAGGAAAAAATGGCTCCCCTTTCCACCTCCGCAGACTGAATCTGGCGGATTATGACAGGACAAGGGGGAACCACTTCCCACTGCCAGAGGGTGGGATTAGATGGGATATTGGGAAGGAATTGTTCCCTCGGAGGGTAGTGAGGCCCTGGCACAGGGTGCCCAGAGAAGCTGTGGCTGCCCCTGGACCCCTGGCAGTGTCCAAGGCCGGGTTGGACGGGGTTTGGAGCAGCCTGGGACAGTGGAAGGTGTCCCTGACCATGGCAGGGGGTGGTACTGGATAATCTTTTAAGGTCCCTTCCAAACCAAACCATTCCATAAATTCATGACCATGAGAAAGCATTTGGATTTTAAAGCTCTGTATTTAGGTAGCAGGTTTTTGATTCCTCAGTGTGGTGGAGACAACAGAGATTTCCATCCTCTGGTGGGGTGTTCTGTGGTTCACCTCTGCTTTCACCTTCCCTGTTGGCTTTTTCCCAATTTCCCCAGCACTTGGGGGTTCACACTTGCTCCAAACATGACAGTGATGAAAACAGAATCCAATCCATGAGGGGAAAGTTCCTGTATCTTTACAGACTTGCATCTTCCTCATTCTCCACGTGCTCCACTGAGCACAAGAGGAGAGGCTCACGATGCAGCATTGAAAGCAGCTGCAAACAGCTCAATACCTCCTTCCACAGCAAGTTTGGGCTCTTTGGACACAGCTGAGCTTCCAAGCTTCCACCAGCCATGTGCAATAAGAGGTTTCAAAGCCTCTGAGCTTTTTAAAAAATAGCCAAAGGTACAACAAGCAACTGATCTTCTCTACCAAACTCCTTCTCCTTGATCCAGGATATGAGTGATTGTCATCAACTCAGCAAACTGGCTGCTGGACTTATTTATATGGGAAAATTCAGTGGATTTCCCTGGGAGCAGCTGAACAATTTTAAGTGCAGTGGGCATAATTAGCCCTGAGGTGAACACCCAGCGAGGAGAACGGTCACCATTTGTTAGAGACGTGAGTGGAAACAGGAGGGTTTTAGCAGGAAGTGTCAGGCAGTTTGAGCTGCAGTGTTAAAAGTTCTGGCCATGGTATTTAAAATCTCTCTCCTCACCCAGAGGTAGGCAAGGGCCAGGTCTGCCAGGGCAGTAACTCTGATGCTTAGTGTCATGTCTCCATGTCTCCAGGGATCAGTTTAGAATAAAGGTCTGAAAATCTGGCCCTCACAGAGATGTTTAAATACTAATACACACCTACATTTACTCACATTTGGATGTTAAGAGGCCAGCTAGAAACGATAATAACAGCTGTCAAACAGATATCAGTGAATAATAACCACAGATCTGGCTGGGTAAGGATGTGTGTTGTGCTTACACGTACACAGCTGTGTTTATGCATCCCTCCAGAAGTGGAATTACTTTATTGGACATGCAGTAAATACCAAAATTTGGGGTTTGTGAGGCTTGCTGGCAGCCAGGACATGTGGGATTAATTAGTTGTAACAAACAATAGCCTGGCTGGGAGCTGGGATGGAGGAGGAGGATGAGGAATGGGAATGTGTGATGTGCCCTTTGGCTGAGCAGCTGGTACTGATCAGCCCCAGCTTTGAATCAAAGTGGAAATCAAACGGAGCAGTCTCAAGGACATGGCACTAAACAGATGACACACACTCAATTTATTTCAGCTAATTACTGAAGGTGGCCAGAATATAATTATTTGCAATCTGTGAAATATTAATGTAGAAAGAAATCCAATTGATGCCAGTGGGTTTGCAATTTTTTGTTTAAAATATTAAAATCAATATTTGCAAATACTCGATTCAGGTAAAAGTAAAAAGTATCAATTGCCTCCTCGCCCTTCAAATGCCTCAAAATTAAGTGGTACTGGGTCACCCTTGGAAGGCAAACAGTTGGATTGACAGGTTTTGTGTATATGTACAGATTTCCATTCTCTAATTCCATCCTTGTTTGTATAGGCCTCTGTCCAAAGCCCATTCAAATTGGTGGAAAGAGTCTTGTTAACATCAATGTTTTTCTTTTATGAGGCTTTTAATAGAGTTTGATATATGGGGCCTCAGCTTCCATCTGTGGGGCAGATCCCTTCAGAGTCTGGGGGTCTGACTACAGGCAAAAATTCATCATCAAGAGATTTATGGGGCTGAGGTACCCAAAAACACTCCTCAGTGTGGCCCAGATCTGCCACAATGAAGTCTGTAATTATTTTGATTTGATTTACAAATCTTAAACTTGTAGCTCTTTTTCTGGCCATACCTCAATTCTGAAGGCATTTAGAAAATAAAGGAGTAATATTTATTTATATGGCGGTGCTCAAAGTGGGGCTTAGAGCACATTTGTTTCGTATTTCACAGATTCCCAGTGTTTGATCTCTGCACGACCCAACATTTGTCTGTCTTCAGCTATCAAGATTTCCTTTGTCTCATCTTCTTTGGTGCTTTCCCCAAGCTTGATGAAACTTCTCAGATGCATCACTGTTTACTTGGCCCATATATGTCTATTTTTCTGCAATGTTGCCACCTGTTCAGCAATGCAATTCTTAAGGTTTTTGGTTTGTTATTTCTTTTTAATTCACGCAGTGCATAGGATGGGTCAGGTCCTCTCTGGGACATGTGTGAGGAGGAGTCAGTAAGGGAAGGAAAGGAGAGGATAAAATGGACAAAGCGAACAACCATGGAAATTATCCTGTAGAAAGAGTTTGAATTTACAAAAATAGACTGATAGTACTATAAATGAAATGTTTATCAAGATAATGAAAGCTTGGAGAGAGATCAATGAGTGAATGAGGAGGGAAAGCTGAATCACAGGGATGTTATTCAGGAAAAACTGGAGATATTTTGGTGCAAAATGGGGGTGGGGATCTGACGAGTGTGTGAAGTTAAAAGCATGACAGGTTTGTGGTGTTAGTGGCGTTTGAGTGGTGATTTTCTTCACTAGAAAGAAGAAATGAGAGAGTGACGCACAAGGCATTGAACTGAGAGCTGAAAGCACTTCAGAAGTGGTCACCAAGATACACCAGCACAGAATTTCTCGTGTGCTGGATAACCCCAGTGCTGCTCTTTCCTAACCCTTTGGTATCCCCTCTCAAACCTTCCTTCTCTGAGCAGAGAAAGAGGAGCACTCCTGTGACCTAGAACATAGATTTTCATTTTAAAGCTTTTGCTTAAGCTTCTCATAATAGGAACTTTTAAGAATGAACTTACTGGCCCTAGGTGGATATCCCATGAATTTTAATATGACCTGTATTGCATCCTTATTGCCATATGTGACAAGCAAAGATGAAAATGTGGCTTTTAATGAGCTTTCTCTCATCTACCAGCCTCTATTTTCTCCTCAGCACTTCTAGAATATGTAGAATAGTGAAATGTTCACCATTCCATTTAAGAGCCCATCCTTCAAAGAATGTCACAACAAAAGAGGACAAGGGATGACTAAGAATGAATAATGAGCAATACCCTCAAAATTGGCCAAACCTTTTTGATTAGCATCGTTTCTTACCCATGGCTTCAATGAATAATGTAACATGAGAAAGAAAAAAATGGGAATAAACACATTTGATTATGCCAGAGAAAACCACTTTCAAAGATAATTCTTCCAGCGGCCTTCTCTGAATTCAACCTCATGTTTAAGATGAGAAAAATGTCTCTTTAAAAAAAACCTCTTTAAAAAAGGGGATGATTTCACTGAATAGATTTTAATAGTCTGAACCTGAGCCTAGACTTGCTCCTGAAATGCCAGCACAATATGAGACACTCATTAGCTGAATTTAGTCTTGGGGTTTAATGTTATTATCTGTACAGTGAGCTGGCTAGACAGGTCAATCCCATGGCTCACAACCAAATTTCGCTTATTTCTTTTGGGTTTGGAATGAAGGTTTCTGTCAGCTACGTGAACTTTGAATTTGTCAGAAAGATGAAGTAGTGGAAGTAGAAGCTGTGGTGCAGAAGAAGTAATTTCCTGAATTTTCAATATCTGAGCTGGGATTTTTAAGTCTTGCCCAATTCACCGTGTAAAAAGCAAACTACCAAAAGATTGGTGGTCTGAGGACAGAGTTGGGATTTAAGTGTCATATTCACACAGTGGTTTCCTGTGATTTTATTGTTATGCAAAGGGTGCTCTAGATTTGGTCTTCTTGTCAGGCCTCTGGTGAGGTGATGTCTTGTGGGATTATTTGGTCTATGGAAATATAAATATGTGCCTTTAACACTGGGCACTCAAGGAAAATGGGAACAAGCAAAGCTCTGATCTAGTCAGAATTATCTGCCTTTTAAAATGCGCTTCTAAATTCAGTGCCTGGACAATGAAATGAGGATGTTCAGAGGAAACTGTGGCCAACCCAAAGACGGGTCTCTACCACTGCTGCTGTCTGATTGCTTTCCTGATGAGGTTTCCTGAGCCACAGATCACTGAGTGCATCTGTCTCTTTCAGGGTCAAGCCTTGCTCGCTCCTCTGGAGTCTTTTTATGGCTATTTCAGCTTCAAGAGGTGTTTGGTGGGGTGCTTGCATATCTAATCAAGCAATGAGAAACACCTACGTGAAACCATTAATAAAATACACCGCGGTGTTAATTCATTTCTTCTGATGCAACCACATTTATAATTTCCTTGTGGCACAGCAAAAGGAGCATTTATCATTCCGTTCCCCTGCGGTTTTAACATCCCCGTGTGGGCAAGAACAGGGTATTCTGGAAGTCTGCAGTGTGCTGGAAGGGATGGAGCACTATCACAGAGAGGAGCAAGGTGTTTCATTCTTCGTGCACTCACCAGGCAGTGCTAAATCAACTTGACAGGTGTAAAAGGGAAACTTTCTCTTTTCTACCCGTAGCTAAAAATGGCAAGGAAAAAAAGGTGAGAAAAGCAAGAATAATGAAGAGATGCCAGATGGTGACTCAGGGAGTCAGAGTGCCTGTGAAGGCATCAGAGGAAGTGTGTGGGGATCACTTAAGGCATCTTCAGAGTACTTGGGTTTAGCTGTTAATCTCTCCAGCCCTGCTCAAATTGAATTACAAAGGACGTTCTGGTGAGTCTGCTGACAGATATCTAAAGTCCTGTTTTGCACATAAAATGCTTCCCATCTTGTGGGGAACATCCTGATGGCAGCAAGCAAGGCTTTGCACCATATTATTATGGGTTAAATGGAGACAGGGAAAGACAAGCGTTTCATTCCTCATTTGCTCAGTGATTTACATAATTTTTCCAAACAAAAAAAGGCTTTAAAGTGACTTTCTGATTCTGGAGGGATGTTTAAAGGAGCTGTCTTATAAATGGAATCAGCCCCAATACACTGTGAAGCGTATTTTATAACAACACATTTCAAAGAATTACATGAGATAATATCACTGTGTCAGAGCTGGAGAAACTCATTTTACTCTTGGCTTAGGAAGAGTGAATACTTTCCTATTCTGACACACGAATGCCTCCCAAACCTGCACTGCCTGGGCTCTGTGGGGCTGCGTTGCTGGGATTTGGCCTTGCAGAAAAGTGAGAAAAAGCTGGCAAGCTTCAGAGGACCACAGTGACTTCCAGTAGCTGTGACTCATGGCTGGAGCCGAGCTGGTTTGAGTGGAAGTGCCCAGATATGAGATTAATCTTCTGTTTCTTTGTGGTTATTTACCTGTAAATGTACAGGCCTGTACATAATAGCAAACAATAGTTCTGCTTTCACACAAGCATTAGCAGGGTGCTGTAATTGCAAAAGTGCTGCTGCATCCAACAGGCCAAGAAAGGAACACAGTAAAAGTTGTGTGCAGAAGTTAAACATAGTTCATAGTAACTTGTCTTTTTACTGCTTTCTGCTACACATTGCATCTGCTCTGTAGTTTCTAGCTACTGACGTAGAAAATATTACTTTCAAAATGAATAGTGGAGGTGATTAATTGAGTTTTTTTATGGGGGAAGTTAATTACTTACAGATTTATTTTGTGGTTTACTTTTTTTTTTTTAAAGTGAATTGCCAGACAGGTTTCTTGTGTGACTATGCATCAGCCTGGGGCTGCTGGCGAATTATTTAAGGTATGTACCTGGCAAAATTGTTGTTTTCACATAATCAACATGATTCCCAAAGACCGAGTCCAACTAACAACACAACTGAGATCTTCATGGAGTTAATATTAAAGAATTATGTGTATATCTATAGTTATAAACTTCAAAAATATGTGAATTTTGAAAGTTCCACAATGGGACTCAACTGGATAAAACCCCAGAGTCCTCTATTCATGATGATTCTTTCTTTTGGACCTCAGCAGCTTATCCAGACGGTGGCTGATAGACCTTCCTAAGTCTGATTTTCTTGCTTAGATTATGGGGCTTGAGTGCTATAGATGATTTCTTCCTCACTCTCCATATATCACAGATTTAGTGGTTTTTCTGGTTGTTTCCCTTCATTTTGGCTCTACAGGATTAGTCCTCCTGGCCGGGACCTAGAAGAGACCCTGAGGGGGAAGCCTAAACATCCCTGCTTATCTTCCAGGAGGTCTGCAGTCCCCCTTGTCCCCGGATTTGCTTTTTAGGTGTTTCCTCATTTGAACCTTAGAAAGCAGAGCAGCCTCTCATTTCCAGGGAGTTGTGTTTGACAGGGGAGCTCAGAGCCAGGCCGAGCATCCCCTGCCTTTTCCACATCCAGGACTTACGGGAATTGCCGAGCCCGTCAATCATCCCGGTGTGCTGGGACAAGGCATTGTTTGCAGAGGGAGCAAACTGAAACCCATCTTTCTCCCTCTTTCCCAGAAAACAGAGTGTTTTTATGTTCTCCCCTTCAGAGATCCAGTGGTTTATGGCGACAGGTTCATGGCTCCTCACAGACCTTCAGGGAGCTCCTAAAACGTCTGTCAAAGGAAGGGAAAAGTTCAAAGTATCTTGGAAGAGCTGATCTCAGACCTGGATGTCAGCACTCCCTACACCACTGGTACAACCACCTCTTAGGCCAGATTTGGCTCTAACATACTCTTTCCCTCTGCCCCAAGATAATTTTCAATAGTGTAATGAGTTTTCCCCGTGCACAAGACAGAGGATGTCCGAAAACAAGGGACCAGACCTCAGACTTTCCAAAAATATTTCACTGACTGATAACAGAAACTGCAATTTCAGCCAAACAGCGTTTGGTGTGTGATTGCCTAAAAGTAGAACTTCAGCCCTTGATAACATGATTTTTCTCCTTTTTGCCCTTAATTGCTTAAGTACTGAAAAATGCTGTCAAAGGTTGGACTTGATGATCTTGGAGGTCTTTCCAACCTTAATGATTCTGCGATTCTAAGCTATAGAAGACATTTCAGAAACAGTTAGAATTGTGTTTGTCATCACAAACTGGATGGCAAGTACCCTATCCCAGAGGACGGACCCAGTTTTATCCCAGAGTATGTAGACTGCACTGACCTTAAATTCCAACCAAAAAATTCCACTGGGAACTCTGCCAAAAGTAAATCTGGGCTATATATGGTCTATATAGATGGCTGGTGGGGAGCCTGGAATTTCCCATGGTAAATCTGGAGTGGATTTGGACTTGTTGCAGGATGGGGCTGACCCGAGAACATGGGGATGTGTCCCAGTCTTCAGTGCATGTCCCTGGAGCAGGAGGCTTCTCCCAGGTGAGGCCAGAGCTCTTATGCTGCTGGGGAATAGAGGGATGAGGAGAGGAATAGCCAGGCCCAGTACACAGCCCAGCTGAAACAAAGAGAAAAGTGTTTGACAGCTCTTCTGGGGGATATTTTGTTTCTCAGGCTCCTCTGGATAATTTTGGATCCCAGCAGAGGACTGCAGTCGAAAACTCCTGCAGGCTCCCCGGCTGAGTGGCTCACATCTAGACCAGTTCCTTCGCATCAGGTATTTCATTAGCTACAAGGAAGTGACAAAAAGGGCCCCCAAAAATCCTGGTTCCATCTGGTAGCAGAACAAAGGATTGGGGAATCATATATAGAGTCAGAAATACGAGTGAGCTCTGAGTGTTCTTCCAAAGCCCTTTGAAAATGCTGACAAAGTGAGTTCAGGTACCGCAGAAGCCAAGAGATGGATGAAAGGCAAGAGCCTCAGAGAAGAAAATGGATAAATTCCTCAGCTGCCAAACTTGCAGGAATGAGGGCTGAGGGATCTGAGGCTGGTAGCCTGTGGAATACAAAATCCTGCCGACACATCTGATTTGTTCCATATTCCAAATAAGTACTTGGCTTTTTTAGTGCTTGAATGCAAGTCAAATGGCAATCAGACATGTAGACCCCCTTCTCTCTTACAAGAGGAATAAAATGGGAACCCTTTAAAATATGATAAAAAAATGCTAGTATGGAATTAGTGCAGATAAAGTGCCACAGAACTGTTTGAAAAAGTGGACAGAAAATAGCACAGATCTTTTCCTCTGCAAGTCTTTCCCTATTTCTTCTCATTAATCCTCAATCAGATTTTTTTCCTTTCCAGTTAGAAAGTTGAAAAATGAGGCGTTTTATGCTCAGGGAAGCTTGCCTTGAAGCTTTCCCTATTCCATGGCTTTTCAAGTGCAGAACACCTGCAGTTAGAAAATACTTTTGGCTCCTGTGGATGGGAAGGAGGATGGGCTTTCCAAGGCAGCACTGGAGTTAACAAATCCCAAATCATGACCCGCACTTTTCACATTAACACGTTGATGTTTTGCAGTGTAGACCAAGACTCTCTTGATGACAGTGTGGGCACTTTACTGCAGGGAAAGGATGTCAAATCTCACTGGGCAACTGGCAAAAATTAGTTTATCTGAATGCCCTCCTGAGCTCTCCTCCTTGGCTCCACAGGCCGGGAAATGAGTTGCCTTCAGCTTGGATTTTTGGGCTTCCAGCCTGGAGCAGGCAGACGTGAATGCATTCAGTTTTATACTCACTAATAACTCACATTCCAATTCATTTGGCGCTCCTGACACACTTTGCTTTGAACCAGTGAAGCCTCCAATGTGCTAAATGTGGAGCCTGTGATTATGAGCCTTTGCTGGACCACGGCTCAATTGTTAAACAAAGCAGAAAAGATGTTTGGACAGAATGAATTTTGGGAATCTTTTGTGGGCTGCATAAGGCTGCACGGCCGTAGGAAGCTGGAAGAGGGAGAAAGGAGCTCTGAACACTCCGTCATTTGGGCTGGAGAGGTGCCCACCCTTGGAGATATTTGTCTAAACCTTGCTTGAACTGCTTTATCTCCTTTGCTCCGTAGCATAGAGCTGGAGATTCACACCAACCTCCCAGCTGAAGCTCCAGTCCTTCCCTACAATCCTCTCAGAGATACCAAAAGCAATGTCTTTCTCAATTTTAGCATTTCTCTTTCTGCAGGCAGGAAGCTCAGAGCCTTGAGAAAACACTGAGTGTTCAGAATTTTAGAGGTATTAACCAAATTTTTAAATCCAGAGAATCCTGGTGCTTGCTTGGGCTGGAGGCATTTTAAAATTTATTTATTGAGTTATTTCCCTAAGATGACTTTTCCGTGTTTAGTTTGAAGGCAGGTAGAGAGGAGAAAGCTGAACAGAGAGACTCTGGTATGTCCAAATGTCATCTTCACAATGGACAGATGAAAGCTAAAACATCACCTGAGAGCAGAAATCCTTGGGAAGATGAGCAAAAACTCAGGGAATCACACCTGAAGAAATGTGAGAAAGAGAGAGCCTGGCTGCAGAGGGGGCTTTCTGAGCTCCTTAAAATCACGCCTTTCTCTAAATTTACTTTAGGGAGTAACTGATTGCCTCTGCAAGCTGGGCTCTGTGCTTAGATTTTCTGTATTTTCCAGTGGGATTCCTGTGCTGCCCTGGGGTTTGTGTCCCCTCAGTGAGCCCAAATGCCAGTCAGAGACCTCTTCCCAAGGCAAGCATTTCTCATTCAGCCCTACAATTCCTCTACCTTTTTCCTTTTTATTTATTTCTGGAGTTTGGGTTGGGGTGTGTGTTTTTGGTTGTTGGTTTGGGGTTTTTTTAATAAAAGAGGGTAGTGACACTTCAGCCCAGGCCTGGATTGGTTTTTCTCAGATCTCAGAGATTTAGCTGTTTTTTGAAATGTGGCTTCTTGATGCTTTGAACTCTTCAATCCTCTGCTCTCAGGGTGCTTCTCAAGGGTGCAACAGCTCGGACATAGTGGGCTTTAAAGGAAAGAAGAAAGCTCTGTTATATGAGTTCCTAAATCTTTTGCTTTTCTGCACTTCTGGATATATCCAAAGAACCTCTGGTTGTTTTCTGTGTGCACCTGGCCAATTTTTCATCCCTTCACTGAAGCAATTTTCCACTGTTTGGGCATTTAAATGTAGAAGTTACTTCTGACGTTTTAGTTCTGTCCTAGAACTGTCCATCTAAGAATGCACAGTCTACCAAATGAATAATCAGTTAAATAAAAAAAGAGTAATTGAGAAGCAGACAACCCAACCAGACTTACTTTTTCTTTTACTCTGCTCTAGAAATCACAAACTGATTCCTTTTTAAGGGTTGGGAAGGAGTACAAAGCTTGAGTTCAGGTTAATTGTAACCACACAACTTTCCTCTGGAGTCACTGTCTGAGCAACAGCTCCAGGCACTATGATAACTTCTATGCCTTATGAGAAGTGTTTGGGTTTATTAATTTCTCTTATTATTTCATATGAAATAATAACAACAGATGTGACGCTAGGAAAAAAAAAAGGTATAAATGTCAAAACTTGCTAGAGCAGACACACCAGGTCTTCATAAAACTCAGACCTTACACTTTATAAAAGGTTTTAAAACCAAGTTGGATTGGTTGGAGGTATTTCCTGTCACAGGCTCTTTATGTAGGTCGAGTATTTATCCCAGATGTGCGGCCTGGCAGAGGGCTGGGCAGGGAGGGAGCCCGGGGTGACAGCTCAAACTGACCCTGGGGCTGGAGCAGTGGCTCCAGCGATGCTCCCGTAGTGCTGCTGGAGGAGAAGGGGTGGGAATTCCAAGGGCTGAGGGTTGGCTTGGCAATCCCAGCCCATCTTTGAGGGTGTTGCTCGTGCGTGGAGCTGCGTTTGCAGCCGTGTGTTCAAACTGTCACTACTGAGGAGCAGCATTTTTCGATTTCCAATCGACAAGGATGAGCTTTTCCCAAGGCAGCAGAGGAGGACTGATGATCAGGTCTGAAGGATAATCCTGTACCACTCACCCAGGTCTCACTGCAGATACAGACTGCTGCTAGTCTGCATCCTGTTGGTAATTTGAGTATTTTTAGTTTTAATCATAAAAACGAGAAAGATGACATCTCGACTCTCAGCTGAGATGAGTAATGACTCTCGGCTGCCTAAAGGCACAGCTCATGCTGCTTCATCAGCCTGGCTCTGGAGTTTTCTGGCTCCCATCAGGAGCTAAGTCAGAAAGCTAAACTGAGTCAGAGAGCTGAACTGGTAGAAAACAGCCTCTGAAACCCAAAACTGAAGAGCCAAGTGCTTCTATGCACATCCATGATTTACTCGTGTTAGGCTTGGAGCTACATCGTCAAAGGAAGTTAATGTGTCTGTTTCAGTATCATTTTCAACTCGTTTTCCGCCTTGTTGAGAAGTAAAAAAATACAGTTTTGTCTGTGCTGGAGCTTAACTGGATTAAAATTTGAATAACATTAAGTGGAACTGACTGGGAAGCGCCTGATTTCAGCCTTTCTCAAGTGTAAATTTAGCACTTGGGAGTGGAGGTGACTGTAGTAGCAGGGATAAAATGTAATGGCTCGTCACTACTAATGAGAACTTTACAGTTTCTCAGGTTTTTCCTCCTTCGTGTGTGTGGGCTTCACATGTGTGCTTGGGAGAGTGAGAAGGTGAAAGCTGGGTGATATCAGAGTAATGCCATTTATTCCCGCAGAATCAGGCATTTCCAGAGGATTTCTGAAGCTGTTCTTGTGTATTTCAGCTCCGGGCGAGCAATTCTGATCCTCAGGGTGGAGCATTTACAGCCCCTTTCCTGTGTCCTCCCACTTGGATACTCCCTTTGGGCCACCTCAAATCCATGTGTTTGCTCCAAAAGCATGGCTGTGCTGCAAAATCCTCAAGAAACAGCCAGAACTCCCAGCAAATGTGTATTTCTAGGATCAGGATTTATGGGTACTTTCTGGTTTATTTATGTTTAAAGAATTTCATGACCACGCTGTCACCCTGCCCAGGGAATGTGCTATACCAGCTATGGATATATTGGATATATTTACTGCTGTATAAAATTCCTACTACAGCCCTCATGGAGGGGGAGAGAAATAACTGCACCACAAGCCAGTTTTATGCTCATACAACTTCTTATATATTTACCCTACTTTTGGTAAAATGCACTCAAATGGGATTGCTAATATGATTAAACTTGAGCACTTCTAGGATGTCTCATTTGTTGAGCCAGGGTTGTATCTTAAGATCAGAACTATTTTTGCCTTGGTTTTTTGTGTGGTTTAATGGTATTCCAAGCTTCAGTGTTTATTTTTAATGGCTACAATTAATGCTCTTAGCGTCGAATCTTTGCTCTTGCAGTACACCTCGGTGACCTGGTATTTTTAGCTATTTCTGGCATGAAGATGTGTTTTTAATGGTAATTTTTGTCCTATACCCAGCCACTGTGCATGTGGTCTGTCTCAGTTTTGTTATCTGTTTTTTGGCTAAGTCTGTTTGTTCGGCTCTGGAAAAGAGAGGCTTGTTCTCATTTTTGATGGCTGTGCTCAGTTTTGTGGCTTTAGCTGGAATTAGGGAATTCACTCTGTGCTTCAGAAAAAAACATCAGAAAAGACAGTTTAATAGCACAGAATTCAGCCTTGATCAGAGGTCATAATAAAAAGTTAAGAATTCAGATGGTATTTTTCAGACTGCATTTTTTTGGCCATTAAAGATAATATGGTTTTTTCAGCATGATTAAATTAAATACTCTGTAGAGAGAGGGGAGATCTTTTCAGGTGTGGGTACAAATGGGAGGGTACCTTGTGCCACATCACAAATCCCATCCTCTGCCAGGCTGGTGGCAGCAGAAGGCAGCTCAGGGAGTGAATGTGATGTCTGGAGTTTAGATGAGCCTCTTGAGTCTGAAGGCTTGGCCAGAAAACTCCCAGGCACTCTGGAAACTCTTGCTTCCAGCTGTGCCAGGAGTAATAGAAGCTCTTCCTGCTAAATGTTTTGTTGCATCTCGAGCCAGCCACAACCTGGGTTTGTGAGAGAGCAAAAATGTGAAAGAAAATGAAAAAGTGTATTTTCTGAATCTCATTTGGTTTCGTGTCAGACCTGACCTAAAGAACCCAGGTAATTCTTAATATATTCTTTATCTGTTTTTAAATCTTCAAGAGCAATCATCAGAATGAGTGTATGTTGCAATGCTGGGATAAATATTTCCTCCTGAGAGAACTCCCCGATGTTGAAGACCTCACTGCAGCATTTGTTGGTTGTTGTAGAAAAATATACAGCTTCAATGCAACATTAGCTAGTAATTAATGTGCTCTTGGGACAGGAAATGTTGGCATCTCCTTAATTCTTTATTTCATCTTTGGTCAGGGACTATAATTCAGTGTTTTGTCCACTGTGCAGGGATTTGTTGTAAGTGCACTTTGCTTGCTTTGCTCTCGTGGTGCTCTGGGAATGGGTTTTTCAGAAAAAGTAAATGAAAGCGAAATGTGTGTGTTTGAGGAGCTTTCACCTGCCTCGAGATGCTGCTTCAAATGATCTGGGGTGTAGGGTAGCTGGGGGCCTGAATTCAGGCCAGAAAAGAAACTTGTAATTGTTGTTAGCAGCACTTCAGATACGAACGGTCAGAAAACCTCTCGGACTGAAATCCATGGACCTTTTTCCAGGGAAAAGCTGGGCCATAGCAACTGAAGAGCGTGAGTCATGAACATCTGTGGGAATTGCACACTTCTGTGATCACATCATCAAAACAGCAACGTTTAGAGACCACATTTGCACCCCCCCCCAATGCCCTCATAAATAAATACAAATTATTTATGTAATATTTATATAGCAAATGGTTTAGAAAATGGAAAACTTTATTCTGCTTAATTCAGCCCCTACAAAGGCTGTCCATCACAGAAGAGCAATCAGAAGATATTTTCAGCAAGGTGAAGGTTGTCAGAAATGTGCTTTTACTGTTATTTCACCTTGCAGGTGCATTGCAGTATTAAAGTACTTTGCATGCCCGTGACCTAAGCAGAAGTTTAGCCACAGAAATCAGACTGCCAGAGTTCCCATTAAAAGTTTCTGCTGTTGGAAGATGAATTATCAACCACACTTTTCCTAGGAAAACCTCTAAATTTAGCTGCTAGGGCAAAATTTATGATATTGGCCTCATTAAGAAGTTTTGTGCAAGACCATAACAACCTAAGAATATTATGAATAGTATAATGAGCATTAAAGTCTTAATTCTCACCAAGTATACACTTATTTTTGTGCTTAATTTACCTGTATCTGTAGGTTCACAGTTTTGTGTCTTAACTGCATGTTGAAGTGTTTTGTTTAAACAAGACTTAAATCGTGTATCTCTCCTGGGATAGGAGATTGTCAGACTGCATAAAGCTGGTATTTCACCTTTTCCAGATCCCAGTATCTCTGTTCATGAGGAGTTAGACAAGCACACGCAGGAATTGAAGAGGATTATAGGCATGGCTCTCAAAATATGACTGAGGAGGAAACCTGATGCTTCTCTCTGCGCTTCCATTTGAAGACCTGAACATATTCCAAAATTGATGGAAAACATTCTTTAAGTAAAAGAATTGTTTGTCTGCTTTGCCTCTGAAGGAGGAGGACAGAATGATTTCCTAAATGCATCTTTACTAGATACAAGAGCCATAAGGGCAATCTGGGCTTACCCGGCATTCTTTATTTACACCAGAAGGAAATAAAATAAATGAATAATTTAGGCAATAGAGATGAAGGGTTTTCTTTGCCCTGCTCATGCACACACCTTGTGGAACCGCTTCTAAGGATGCCTGCTAATACAGCTGTGTGATACACAACAGCTAAAATTGCAGCACAGCAGCTATAATTATATTGCAGGAGGGAAGGAAACCAAGCTGGCTCTGCAAAAGGTGGGAGTCTTTGACCAGAGCTTCAGTGGAAGTTGCTGCAGCAATAAGACAAAGCCATCATGAGGATGAAACTGCTTTCAAACATCCCCACACACACTCTGAGATTGCAAACTGAGCCCCTCCTGGCTTGAGGAGGGAGCTCAGCAGCACCTTCAGGTATTGCTCTTGCTACAGGCAAACTTAAAACAAGAGGTAAATTCAGATTTCAAGAGATGAGGAGGTGGCTGAGAGAATTCCTGAGTGTTTCTCCTGCTGATTTTAAGGGACAGGGGATTTCTCACCTGGTGCCCAGGTACCAGAACTGCCTTGGTGCCCTCAGCTGGGACTCAGCCCCCTGGGAGAAGGAAAATTGACAACAATGGACACTGAGATGTGGCCATTTAGCACTGCTGTAGGAAAGCTGTTCTGGGATGAAAACTTCACAAGAACACACTTCCACAGACAAAAGTTATTAAGTCTGAACCCAAGCCTTGTATCTTTTCACAGCCTGGAATTAACTGATTTGATCCAGACATCTTATTAATGGCTTGTTTCTAAAGTGAATACCTATCCATGGCTGCAAATCACACATAAAATCATGGCTGGACAGGGGCCATGAAGGAAGAAATGTCCACAACAGCCTCTTCCCTGCACCTGCAAGGTTAATGTTTGGTTTTCGTTGCTCTAAACCAGAAATGCTGTAGGTGCATTTTGTTAATAAGTTCTCATGTACATAGGATGTGTATTTCAGTGTCTCTCAAAGCCACGGCTGAATTCCCTGTGTTTTATAATGATTAAATTTTCAGCTGGTTAAAGAAACAACCAAATAACTGGGTCATTTCCAGCTGGATCCGTTATGCAATAGATTCACACAACCTCTGATCATTCCTGCTGTCCAATTTCTGCAGCTTCCCCCAAGGTTTTTTCAAACTGGCATAGAGAGTACAAAAATCATTAAGACAGTCTTACTGATTGTGTGGCAATTTTCATTGTTACATGAAAGATTTCTTCAAGTTAAATAAAATAATATTAAAGCAATACTTTAAAAAGTAAAGTTTTTATGAATGCCATAAATCAGCTTCTTTTCCCGTATGTTTTTCAGAACTAGGCTGTCCTGGTTATCTCCAGTAGGTTTAAGAAGCAGGGGACACAAATCCCAAAAAAATAATTTATCCAAAATTAAATTCACAGTATAAGTCAGGATTTTTTCCTTTTTCAGTAGTGAAATGGCAACTTCAGGTGGATTTTTTGTATTATAATGAATAAATTTGAGCTAACCAGAAGAGGCCATACTGAAAAGTTTGTCCCCACCATCTCTGTACGTTACAAATTGTTGTTTTGGTCTACATGCTCCTCTTTTCACCCCATTATTGAGGTTAGAATTCATGTGCATGTGGAAAACATTCATATTCCCAAAGTGTTAATTTTCAAATATTACAGCTATAAATAGAAGACATGATTTTACTTAAAACCAAAACCAAAGGTCTTCTCTAGTGGAAAACTGCACAAATTCCATACATCCAAGCTGCTGCAAACAATAGTCTTGATGATTCCAAGAATATCATCCCCATGTAGAGCTGCACAGATGGAAACTGCTAAAGGTCTTGGAATGCAAATCCTGTTACTCTGCTCCCAGTTTGGGATGTCCACTGGAGAAAGAGGAGCCAACAGAGGAAGAAATTATTTTCATTAATTTTCAGTCAAGTACTGGAGCAAAATATTCAGGTTTTTTCTTACCAATATAAAAGAAAAAAAAGTTGATTTGATTTGGTGAGTTAGTGAAGTCACAACTTAACGTCTAGAGAAAGCAGGTGTTCTCCTATTAATATATATGGATAGCTGTAAAAATTAAATTCCAGAATACTGCTGAATTGGTGGCAAAGATCCTCATGATTTCACTTGGAATATTGCAAGGCTTGAGCAGACTGGGAAAGGACAGAGTGCTGCGGACAGTGTATGGCAGAGTTTCCATCAGTTACCTATTCTGCCTGGTGCAGTCCCTGCCTGCTCACACAGCCTTGGTTTCGTGGACAGCTCCTGCTAAATTGAGCGTTTCCTGATACTGGCCTGGTAATCTGATGCGTTCATAGACAACACAAGTAATTCATCCTTGAAAAATAAAGAGCAGTCGAGCGCCTTTCTCTGAGATCCATATGAACGTTTTTTTGTCTGTTTTTGAGCTTCAGTTTCTCTAGGAAAAGAGATAAACACTGAAATACTCTGGGAATTTTTTCAGCCTGGAAATACCCATCTCGCAGCCCAAATCCACAGGCAGCTCAGGAATTCTGCAGCTTTATAGTGAATTAATGACATTTCATTCTGAATAAAACCAAACTCGCTTCTTATACCTGCACAGGAGGGTGAATGCCACTGCAGGGAACCTCAGCCAGCTCTGACAGGCAGCTGCCAGGCTCAAAAATAGTGCATTTCCTACAGATTTCATCAAAATAGGGTTTTGCACAGCAGAGAGCAGTGGTGGATAGGGACTGTGCCTGTGCATCCTATGGAGCAGGGATGTGACCCCTGGGGTGGCTCCACAAACCTCTGCTGCAGTTTGGTAGCAGAGAACAGGATGTGAAACAGAGACTTTTCAACTTCTGTTTTATACCTCCCAGCAGTACCTGTAGATTGCCCCTTGGCTTTGGTAGTTGCAGCATAAACATTGAATTAAATGATATTTTATGGAATGAGCATGCAAAAGTAGCTTGCTTTTATTTTGAGCCTGCCTTTATTTTCAGCTCAGACCTGTCACAGGTAGTTCTGGGTAACTTTTGAGTGTGGGGAATGTTGAGGTTGTTTACAGAGGAAAATACACCAAAATGCCAAAGCATTCTCAGGATTGTACCATGAGACTGGTTTCCAAACCTATCTTGAGGACCAAACTTCTTAACAAAGGCAGGCAGTTCCCAGCTATGTAATTTACTCCCAGCAGAGATCTGTCAGAGCCTGAGACTTCTTCCAGTTGGAATATGATGACAGATGCAACACTCTATAAGGAAATGCAATTAAAACAATCAGACAATGAAACCAAATTCCTCGCAGCTATTCCTTCCTCTGGCTTTCCTTGTACATCCTGTCTCTTCTCTGTTTTGGATAATTGAATTGAAAGCTCTTTGAAATGAGGAGCTGTCTACATTTTAGCTTTTATGTAAGACTGAGATCACTGTTGGTACTTTGGAAAACACATTCATTTTTAGCATTTGTCTTTACTACCTCTGAAGGAGACATTTGGCCCTGGATTTGTGTGAGAACTCTCCTAAGGATGAGCAAAGAAATAGCAGCGTGAATTAACAACATGTAACATTTTTCCTGAGGGATTTTAGTTTGTTGTGAACTAAGGAGGAGTCTGGGAAATCTCATGTCTTGCCAGTTTGTGCCTAATAATGCAAAACTGCACCTGAAAGTTAAATACAACCAGGATGAGATTCTCAGGTACAATCTCACTGCCCAGGGCAGTGGTGGAGTCCCCATCCCCGGAGGGATTTAACAGAGGTGTGGATGTGGCACTTGGGAACAACAGAGGTGAACATGGCAGTGCTGAGGGAATGGTTGGACTTGATGATTTTTCGAAGGCTTTCCCAGCATAAATGATTCTTTCACACTTTGATAACCTCATGATATTTTGGTGAGGGATTAAAAAGCCAAATATTTTTCTGCTAATCACAAAACAGACTTTTGCCAACCTCTTATCTTCCAAAGCCAGAGCTCCAAGCACTGGTTTGCTAAACTAATGGCATTTGCTTTTCTGTCCTCAAGGCTGTGCAGAATTTGGGGCTCAGAGACGTGGTCCTTGGTTCAAACCTGCTCTGTTTGTGCTTAATCACCACCTCTGCAGAGCTCAGCTCTCTGGGCTCCCAGCCCTCTGTAACAGATGCTATTGTGCACCGGGAGGGACTCAGTGAAGTTCCCAGAACAGATTTTAATTAGAAACATAACTTCATACGGTAGCTGGGAATGAGTACAGGGAGGGGGAAAAAAAAAAATCCAAGCAAGAGATGAAAAAGAAAACACCGAAAAGAAAAATAAAAGGGCGTTTCAGCGGTGTTTTGTACTGAAAAGCACTTGACAGGAAATACTGTGCATATCCCTGAAAAACTGAAGCACAGAGCAAGCAGGAATAAGTGCCTGAGCCCCTGAAAACGGTGTAAGTCTGCATTGCCTCATTGATTTTCTGAGAGCTGCCATTTCTCATGGACCTCAGCACTGCCACGCTCGTTTATCCCAGGGAGAACCCCGCCCAGCTGGGCACTGCTGAAATCCAGAAACTTTGACCGCTTGTTTGTTTTGTGTTGTTTTTTTTTTTTTTTTTTCCTGTTTAATTAAAATTTAATCAATCTTTTGTTTCGTAGATTGCCCTCCACTTGGTCTAGAGACATTAAAAATTACTGACTTCCAGCTCCATGCCTCCACAGCAAAGCGCTACGGCCTCGGGGCCCACCGAGGAAGGCTCAATATTCAGGTAACATCAATTTTTCTCCTGAGTGGGAGAACGGCTCCAGGTTGTGCTGCTGAATAAAGAGAAGCAGTGGATAGTTATTGGTTCTGACTGCTTTGTCAGCTCATGTAATTCAAATGCGGGGGAAGCACGGGGATTGTAGAAGTGAGTGAGTTTGATGGATAACCTTTGGGTTCGTGGGCTAGTCGGGAAAATCTCCAAGCTTGGTGTGCAAATCCAGACAGACCCCTGTGAGCAAAGGTGGAGGCAGCTCCCTTCCCAGCTCCAGGAAATCATCCCAGCTCCCTTCACAATCAGCCTGCAAGGAAGCTCTCACAGCAAGTTGCCTTTTCTTTGTTGTTTGCTTGTAGTTAATGACAGTGCTTAATTGAAAGTGTGGTTTCAAGTGAAACCCTTTCCCTAAGGCAGTTTTTTTCAGAAGCAGTGATTATACCGTCCAAAAAATGCTTCAGTTCAGGAGTGTCTGACCTACAATCTTGTCTAGCTTCTTTTATTTAAGATTAAAAATGTGTTTAAGTGCTTTGCAGGAACAAATTCCATTTTCCCATTTCTCGTGTTTCTGCTTCCCACTTTATTATTAGTGCTGTTCTCTGAATTACGTTCTGTCCAGACTAAAAGTGTTATTTTGCATGATAAATCTTAAAAAATTTAAACTCAAAGTCCTAAACAGGATATTAGCACCAAGCCAACAGTGAAAAATTTCTGAAGTTTATTTAATTTGTTTGTTATCTTTTATTATTAGACCCCTCCATTTGTTTTTGTCTCCAGCTGAAGGGGTTTGATGGTTAGGGGTCTAAGGCTGGGACTAGGAGGGATGAGCTGTGATCAGCAGTGCCCTTCCACATGGTTCCCGCTGGAAGAGGGATCACCCTTGTGTAAAATCTCCCTGTGCCTCTGCACAAACAGCTCTCTGAGCTTCTCTCTGCGGAAAATACCTGCATAGCCCTCCTGGGTTTTTTTCAGTGTTTGTTTTAATGTATTAAAGTTCGTCAGAAAGCTCAGGAAACCACTTTGGGAAAACCAGCTGGGGGGAGTGGCAGGCAGCAGGCACAGAGGTGGGAATGGGCTCTTCCTTTCCAGCCCAGTGTGCAGGTACAGGGGGTTGTGTGCAAGGTGAGGTCTTGCCTTCAGCCTTCATATTTATCGTCTTTTGAAATCCCACTGAGGTAGTTTGCTTCTTTACCTGATATTTTCTGCTAGGAAAAAAACCCCTCACGATCACAAGAATGGAACGCAGATGATATTCAGGAAGAGTTCTGGAGGAATGTTCAGTTATTTTATTACAGTCTTGTTTATATAATGGCATAAAACCAAGGACTGTGATGCAAATCTCTGAGTTCTCTGTTGGTTGCAGCTACTTATTTTTCATGCTGCTGTTGAAATTCAATTTATTTTAACACAAGACCACACTGGTTTAGACCAGGAGTCCATCCAGTCCTGTCATCACCAGGAGTGTGTTAAAATAAATAAAGAGGTGATAAATAAATATATTTTATATATATAATAACTAGAGTGTTACCTGTGGCTGATGTTTCCTCTAAATAGTCTCCAGAGGAGCCAAGGGCACAGTCTTTACTGGGAAGCAAAGCAGAAGCAAAATGCCACTCAGATCTTCCTGAAATTTCCCAAAGCTTGGATTAGACCAAGTGTGATCCAAAGCTTTTAACCCCTACTGAAACCATAGACAGAGTAACTCCCTAAACCCCCTGACCATTTAGGGTTACTATTATGGCTGGCAGTGTTAAAAGTACGGGCTTGCCTTTATTTTTCTTTACAAACACTTTTCTTTGGGCTTCGTTAAAAATGAATGAGAATAAAACTTTTCTAAACCTAGAATCTGCAGGTCCCTGTCACTGGGGTTTCAGTGCTTCATTTTACTCTGCACGAAGAGTTCTGAATTTCATATTTAGAGGGAATCTGCTTCTAACCAGGGACAGGTACTGCAGGTGGCTGATGTGCCAGGTGGGTAATGAGGTCCCTGGTGATTTCTCTTTGCTGCTCAGCACAGGAGGTTGCAGCACGCTGGGAAAAGGCAAAAGGCTCTGGGATTTAAGCTGCTGTGTTTTCCTGCTGTTCAGAGCTGTACATGAAGAAAAACACTTGGCCCAGCTCGGTAACACTGATGTGCCACTGGAATTCTGTGAACATGTTATGCTGTGGGTATGGTCACAAGCAACTTTTTGGGCTGCTGTCCTTGTCCAATGATCTGGTATCACCACAGAGCTGTCACAATGTTCACGGGACTGTGGTGTTCCCCCCAAAATAACACAAAATCCTCTCTCTGCCCAATCTCATCATCTGATGCAGAGTCAGCTGAGGAGCTCAGGGTTCTCCCCAGGTAACTGGCACTGCCTCAATTCACAGGGAATTTGCAGAATAATTAAGTTTTTCAAAAGCTGTTGAAGGGTTGTTTTGCTTTTTTCCTTTTTCCTGTTTAGATTATCTGAAGCACATGAAATGAATCTGTTGGTGTGTGCTTTATTCCAGAGAACAGGCTTAAAATTGGATAAGACCTTGCAGGATCTGCTTCTCTTGTGCCCTTGCATTGTGTGGGACCTGATTTTGCTGCCAGTCCTGCCTGAATGTGGGGATTAAGGTGGGATTTCTCAAGGGCAGGAGCCATGTTAGTAGAGCCCCATATTTTGGAGATCTAGCTGCAACTGCAATAGTGGCACAACCAGTAGTAATTTAACATCATCAAGAGAAATTGTGGCATAAAATAATATTAATTGAGGCTCTCTGCCTTCAGGGATAAAATTCATTAATATTTGTCACATACAATAATTAAGAGTGGTTGAAATGCGAATAATTAGTCAAACTATGTTTCTTTCCCTTCCTGGTTGGGGAAATCCAAACATTGAAGATTAACCAAGTAAAGCAATCCCGTGTCTGCAAACCCAGGTACTTGTGTATAAAGGAGACCTCCCAGTGCGTAAAGGGGCTCCAGGAGAGCTGGAGAGGGACTTGGGACAAAGCCATGGAGTGACAGGACACAGAGAATGGATTCAAACTGAGGGCAGGGTTAGATGGGATATTGGGAAGGAATTGTTCCCTGGGAGGGTGGGGAGGCCCTGGCACAGGGTGCCCAGAGAAGCTGTGGCTGCCCCTGGATCCCTGGCAGTGCCCAAGGCCAGGTTGGATGGGGCTTGGAGCAGCCTGGGACAGTGGAAGGTGTCCCTGCCCATGGCAGGGGTGGCACTGGGTGGGATTTAATGTCCTTTCAAACCCAAACCATTCTGTGGCTCCGTGATTGTCTTTCCAGGTTTTTGTTCCTTTTGAAAAGCTCCTTTATCAACTCACAGGGAAAAGACAAAACTATTGAAGATCTGCAGCCTGTGTCTTTTAGTTCTCCCCTACTGTCAGTGGTTGCTATAAATACCTGTGATGAGTAATGCCTTTTTTTTTTCCCCTCCCAAACTTCTTATGCTAAAATAATTTTTTTGATCAGCCCGTTGGGAATGGAAAAGAATTTAAGCAGAGGTGGTTTGATATTTGGTGTATTTTTACTGCTGCTCCAGCTGATTTGTGGCAGAAGACTGGAATTTCTTTCTTTATTTGAATACATTTTGGTGGTATCATCTCTCTCCTCATTATAGAAAAATTCTTTTAGAACACTGCTAATGTGAGCGAGTTTTTATTCTGCCTTGCACACAACTAATTTGGAAGAGAAACATGAATTAAAATCCAAAGTCATATTATTTGTAAAGTAATTGTAACCTTCATCTTATTTTCTGGATACATAATAAGCAGCTGATTTGGTTTAGCTGAATTACAATTTTCAACTTTCACACTTGGGAATAACTTATTTGTGAGTGACAGAAAAAAGTCTCTTTTCCTCTATCCAAAAGGTATTTTTTTTTTCATAAGGGACTCCATATTGAGAAATATTTTTGCATTTGGCTGCAAGTGAAACACAAACTGGGTTAGATTTGGAGTTATTCTTGAATATTCTGTGAAGGGAATAAGAATTTGCTCAAGACTTGGCCCTGGCTTCCAGTTTTCATTAGCTCCTTCAGTCTCCTGCTTACGGAGGTAATTTAAGTGTCCATGACATAACCTGAATCTATTCTTTCCAGTAAATCAATATGGATTTTTTAAATTCAAGTAAACAACTTACTGAGAAAAGGTATCTTGATCTGTATTATTTGCTAGAATACTTGGTGATAACTGTACCCATCTCTCAGGAATGATGATTTTCCCAAAGATATTTACTAGGAATTCCAATTAATAAATACTTGATTGAGTCTATAAGTTTTTATTTTCTAGAAACAGTTTTTGAAGTGGCCATAGGGCAAATTAAGCACCTTCAGCAAAAAAATGCAGACTTCAAGCTTGAAAAGAGAAATTGTAGCATAAATTTCTTGAGTTTTTTCTCTTCAGAAGCATTTCTAAAAAGAACTTCTCATTGATTAAACTCCTCTTTTTTCAAGTAGTATTCTGTGCTGATTAGACTCAGACACCTGCTTCTTTTTACCCAGTAAAAACCTTTTTTTTTAGCTTCAGAGAAGCTGATATCAGAAAATAAGAGAGCAGGAAGAAGTAGCAGCATGGTTCCTTCATTTCTTTCTTTTTTTTTTTCTTTTTATGGTATTTTTGCCCCTATTTAAGGCCAAAGTATTTTAAGCTGTATATAACTAAGACTCCCCATATTTGATATGCCACTTAAGCTTAACTGTATTTAAACCCAGTTGAAACCATGGATACTCATGTATGTAATTTAGGTGGGAGGGTTTTTTTTTAAAAAATAAGTACTTTTTTCTTCTGCTTTCCACTTCTCACTGTTCTGTGGAGGAGAAGTCTATTCCCTGATGAGCACCACACCAAGGGGAAATACCCTCAGCTTGAATGAGGACCAGGGATTGGGAGATAGGGGCACTTGTTCTGCAGGAACTGGTGGAAATTCCCCAGTGTGAAGGGGATTAGCAGGATGCTGGCTCAAGGTGCTCTGTAGATCTTAACGCTTCCTGGCAAGCATTGGTTTTAAAGCCTGAGGCTGCTTCAAATTCCATCTTATTTTAAAATGCACTGAAAACCTTTTCTTGCGAAGGGTTATAACTCAGGTCAGTGATCGTGTTTGTATTCTCATGTTTTCCCACTGTTCTGCTCTCCTTGAAGAATTTATCTCCCATTGTTAATTGGCTTTTTTTCTGTGGTTTTTTTTTCTTTGACTTTGATACAAACTTCTCCTTAAAGTACCAGAGCTAATGCATAGAAGTAGGTGGCTTAATTTAATTTTGCTAGATGGAGGAAAACAACTTTTAAGCTGCCTTATCGCAGATCTGAAAACCTGAGAAAATGAGAAGGTTTAGGAAAATTGAATTGGTGTCTTGTGTTTTGCAGCACTTCCTGCAGATCCCATCAGACTCACACTGGGAAAAGGGATTAACCACTGCATCCTCTCTGAGTTAGAGCCAACCAATGCCCATTTGGGTAGAAACAGTCTGTAAACCTCTTCATTTTCATTTGGGAAATATTTAGCAGTATCCATTCTTGGAATTGCATGGATGGCAACGATAAACCCACATACACCACAGATGAAATACCACAAAAACACATGCAGCCCCAGAGGATCCCATGGCAGAGCTTCTGTGCTCTTTATGGCAGTGTCCAGCTTGGTGCCAAACATTGCCTGGGCTTTAGGGGGAAAATAAATCTCTGAAGGCTTCAGATGCTATGTTTCATTAAATTCTAGTTCAGATTTATTTGGAAAACAGCTTACCCAAAATACCTTCAGCTATTTCTTTGAAGATGCTGGGAAGGCTGTTTGTGGTGGGTTTCCCAGCAGAAATAGGGAGACAGATCTGTATTCAAGTTGGGGAACAGCCAGACATTCCTGAATTTTTAACCTTTGCCACCCTAGCTATGAAAATTAATAGGTCTGGTGCTGGTGGGAAGTAGTGTTACTGTTTCCTTATGCCCTCCACTCTGCTTTGCTGCTTCCAGGGAAAACGAGATTGTCTAATCACTGACCATTATCTACATGGGCTGCAGCTGGCTTTTCAGGAATTTCAAAACTCTGCAGACCGTGTGGATAATTTGTTCTGGATAAAGGCTCTCTCAGGCCACAAGCACAGGCAGGTGAACAGACTGAAGCTCTGTTTATCTTTCCTGACTTAAATTTCTATGTAAACATTCTTAGTTTTCAAAGGGACTTCCCAGAATTTCCTGCCCCGCTTTGAGTAAGGAAATATTTTGGTGAGGGCCTCAAGGGTCTTAAAGTGGTGCCAGAGGAGTGCGTGGGATGAGTGATGTGTTCCTTTCTTATTCCCATGAAAGACCTTCAGTTTCCTGGCTCTGATTTATGGTCAGCTTTGCCTTCTTTTCAGGCAGGTGTTAACGAAAATGATTTTTATGATGGTGCTTGGTGTGCAGGAAGAAATGACCCCTACCAGTGGATTGAAGTAGATGCTCGCAGGCTGACAAAATTCACTGGAGTCATCACACAGGGAAGAAACTCCCTCTGGTCGTAAGTACACTCTGACTTTCCTCCATGGGATTCTGAGCTTTCAGACCAAGGAATTTGTGTCCTGATGTGCTTTGGTTCTTCAAGAAAAAACAAAAAACAGAAAAGAGTGGAAGTGCTGTGAGACATCAAGTAATTGAATGGGGGAACACTAAAAGGCAAAGTCATTGTATAGGGCATAAAATAGAAGTTTAAGGGTAGCAAACTTCTGTAGTCATTGTCTACATCTGAGCCTTTACACTCCCCTTTTCATATTTGCTGGTGTTAAACTTCCTCATTCTTTTCCAATATTTAACTTGATTAGCTTAGGTAATAATTTTGGGCCTTTTTTATTTAATTTAGAATAACCACTCCTCTTTGGGATATCTTAATCCCTCGGCAACCACCAAGAGCTGTAATTCCAAAATGACATGATTTTTAGGTGAGCAGCGGAAACAAACTTTATAGCACTATATATATATACAAAATATATTATATATATGTAAATATATTATTTATAAATTTATATTTATATAATTATAATTAATTTTATTAAATGTAATAAAC